>JAKSZP010004719.1:0-32515 GCA_022478985.1 Massospora cicadina
TGAATCCCCACCAATGAAATTCTCATTACCACAAATTATTGACCACTTGCGCTATAGCTTGGATCCGTAAATTGCTTCAAATTTCAGATCAGAATCAATTTTCTTTTTACCCTGCATTGGAGTAAAATATTTGTAATAGGGTCTATTATAATTACTATGGCCAGCTTCCAGTAAATGGAGTACCTTCGCGGAATTTGTTTACTTCAGTGTCTTGATCTGATGTAAAAATACCCTCAAAGCATATTCACTCACTTCCCCTAAATAATTGGAAGATTCTTCCTGTGTTATAACAATCTTAATGGCTGCTTAGTAACCACGAATTATACCAATGAGAACTCTAGTACAAAGAGCATATCAGAGTAAGCTTACTTTATAAGGGGTTTTTATGCCTTAGTAGATAGTTTAGATCTACTATTAAGTTGATATTTGAGCCTAGTAACCAAAGCAGTACCAGATAATACAGGGTATTCCCCTCTATTGGTTTAATAAAAACCCTATTTCCGAAATTATGGTTTTTAGTTGTCACCTTTATTATCCAGATTACTGTCTTTAAACAATAACTGATGTTGCTGTTTTCATAATCCTGGTTCATTGGAAATTGACGCCTTTGCTCCAATTTCAATAGTCCTTAAAGAGATCGCAGATGGCAAGAGAAAGGCAGGGCCTGAAATAAGGATGGAGGTTGTAAAAATTTTGGTTTTACAGGTTAAATTCAATATAAATAAATAAAGGTTCTCATGTTTGGAGACAAGATCAGAAGACATTCCAGGTTGGGTTATATCCTTATACTAGATCCTTTGTCCAAAATGAGGTGGCCACTTGCATATTGAATGCAATCAATCTTCCTTAAACTAAGAACCAAAGTGAAACTTGAAAATAAATCCCCAGAAATTTTAACAACTTAATAAAACTTTCATTTTTTGCTTAAATCTATGCCCTGCAAACCTTTTCTAGGTTTGTCTCACTCTTTGGAACTCAGACCTGTCAATCTTAATTCTAGTTAGTTCTCAACTGGTCTGATTAAAATAAATCCTGATTTTGAGTTGACCTTCAATTTTTAAAATTATTCTATTCTCAGTTGGTGGAGGTTCATGTTGCTAAAATAGGTTTTTCAATAATCTACGTAATTCAACAATTATATCAATATTAGTTTTGGCTGAGCAGTAATAGTCTTAGTTGAAGACTAATATGCACTATTTTGACTTGGTTAGTTGGTGAGAAGGTCAGATCATCTGAATTAAGTGTATTGGCACTTTTAATATGATTTACATCTAATAATATAGATATTAATAGATTTTGGGAGTCAATTTCCTCTTTAGTGACTCAGTTTTCATCATTCAGGTTCATGATAGTGTGGTAAGCTCAGATTTGGCCCTCATGAATTATACTGCTCTCAAGAACTTATATATGTCTCTTAAGAGAGCCAAATCATTATAGATCAGTTGTTAGTCATAATTTAGGTTAGAGATGTTGTGGCAAGCTCAGATTCAGTTCTCAAGAATTATGCCACTGTCAAGAGCTGAAATTTAAACCTGAATAGCGCTGAATCATTATAAATTGCTATTTCTCCTCTGTTTTAATATAGTAATTCACATTAGATAACTAAAATGTTGTCTGTGATGCAATCCCAAGTCTAGTCAAAAATTTTATCAGATGCCTTGTAATGCTCAATGCCAAGAAATATCTATCAAGCATTCACTCAAGAATCTGTTGCCAAAGAGGATAGGACCTTACTGCATTTTTGGAAAAGTGGGTTATGCTCCTACCAGTTGGACCTTCCGTCAAAGTTCCAAATCCTTACCACATTTCACAAGAGTAAACTAACTATGTTTGAGGGGACCCCTCTTGAGACCTAGAGTCTATCCCATAGAAGGGTCACCAGAATGGTAAGGTATAAAGATTATAGACTCCTGTTAAGTTAAAGAAGACCAAAATACTTGGTTTCATGGAAATCTTTTATGCTGCAGAGAATTTTTTGGTTCCTCCCAAAAATTTTTATGCAAAAGAACTTTTTAATATTTTTAATAATGCTTTCCTGACGTGAAAGACCTAAGTCAACCTTTAAAAATCGCTATCAATAACCTTTTCCTTTTCATAAAAACATTTATCTAGTTGACGCCCCTGGAGGTGGAGGATGACTAAAAAAACAGAAAAAATATCAAATATCATGTCCCATGACATAATTGTAGGTGCATATTGCAAGGATAGGTGTAGCTCAACAGGGTCCATAGGGATCAAGTCAGCAACCATTATTGATTTAAAACATACCCTAGATCGATATTGGGTAAGGATCAAGTATGCTTAAGTTGGCTATAAGGGTTCTCATGATGAGGTTGCAGATGTTTCATCTAAAGCCTTATATTACACTGGTTACTCAAACTAAAAATATGTTTTGTTACATTTAATTGATAAATGAGGAGTTGAGTCTCCTCATTTATCAATTAAATGTAACAAAACATATTAGAAATTTGGAAAAAATTGACAAAATCAAAATTAAAACTTGGTCTTATTCAAAGTAGAGTACTATTCTTAATGGTGAGTTTATATTATTTCCCATATCTGTCCCAGTACCACAGCAGATAGACGACGGCCCACTTACTTCATTTTCTCTATAGTCTCCTTGCCAGACCAACATCCTTGTTGGTTGACTTTTCTAACAAAACTATTGTTAGGATTCGCCATTATAGGTGTGAAGCCTTGACCTTGGGCTTGCAATATATATTTATTTAGGTAAATTCAGATTGTATTTATTATTAACTTGAAAAGCAATATTTTATTAAGTAAGTCACAAAATAATTAATTCTAATTTACAGAGCATCAAATGGTCAATAACGCTGAACTTATAGGTAAAAAATCAGTGATAATCACCCATTAGTGCTCCACTGCTGATAGGATAGGGAAGAATGCCTAAATCATCGCAATATCATCTTGATATTAAGCCTGAGGAAACATTCAGTAATTAAAACATCTATACGTCCCATTGACTACCTTGTGTCACACATTATGCATCATTGACTATTGGCTTAATTAATAGCAGTTGATAGAAACTGCCTAACTATGTTAGCATTAATGATCTTAGTCCATCCTACATGTTGAATTTTAGGCTTTTCAGATGCTCGCTGGTGCGTTTTTCACTTAAAGTCCAACAATTTTATTTAAGGGGTTAATTTTCACCACTGATTATAAAAATAATAAAACGCTTAACTACTAGAAAGCTTTTTATATTTAAAATGTAAATTTAAATTTATTGCGGGGAAGGCTGACCATGGGATGGACACTTCCGAATATGACTCAGGAAAGATAAACTTAGTACCAGGGGAGGCACCCCAGAGAAGCGATGCTATCTCTTGTTGCCAGCGGGAACGCCACTTATGGGGAGGGGGGGAACGTGTGAAGGGGCCGTAGCCACTATTGAGCACGTGTGGAGGAAGGGGTCTGATTTGATGAACCAGACTGGGAACCAGGAGGAGACCAGCTGTCGGCGACGCGGTGGGAGATATCCAAACATCCACGCTTGAAAGTGATCCACCAAATGAGACCAGAACCTGTGGACAGCTTCAGGGAGGGTGGGGATGGATCCAGAGATGGCATCCAAGACAATCGTGTGGATAGTCCACATGGAGATTGCAACCACCAGAGCATGGAGGGAGGGTGGAAAAGGGGAGGCCATTGATAAAGCAAACATATCTCTTGACAGACTGAAGGGATGCGTTTGATCCTGGCCCAGTAGACGTTGGACTTCGCGCCATATCACTTTAGAGGTGGGGCACTTCTCCAGGCTGTGGAACAGCGTTCCATACTGGCCACACACGACACAGGATGAGTGTAAAGCGTTAGAGCGCTCAGTTGTATGATACACCCCCTCAGGCAGCACCATACGTGGGAGCGGATTTGAGGCTGCAACAGAGGATGGTGTACGTATTTCCAGATAGTCTTTTGGGTCTCAGTGGAATAAGGGATGTCCATCATGTCCAGGTAGTCCACCCTGGATAGGACATGGGGTCGAATGGGGATCACACCATTATGGATGGGTAGCCCCTGTACCTCTTGTGTGAACTGAGGAGAGGGGCGGCCTCTTTGGGTTGTATGTCCACTAATACGAATTCTCCACTCTGCGCTTCGCATGGAGAGTAGGATTCGTTTGTAGTGGGTTTTAGTCCCGTGAGGACCTGTGGCCGATGTGTGTGATGCGAGGTATTTCATCAGGGAGTGGGGGTTTGATGGATTGTTGAGGCCTAAGGCTCAGGAGAAGTTGGAGCGGGCCACGCGGGACCATTGTTGGGATGGGAGTGTAGGAGCAGTGACGGCCGCGATCCAGGTGCCCAGGATCTTGGCAGCATGGGCTTTGAAGTCAAGCAGGCCCATGCCACCTTGATGATGAGGGCCAAACATGACCTCTAGCCGTACTGGTGGAGGGCGGCCTGACCAAAGCCATCCTTGTAGCAAAGCATACAGGGATTTGAAGAAGCTTGGGGAGAAGGGGATGGCGTGGGCTCTGAACCAGACTTTGGATAGGAGCATAGAACTGGCAAGAACAACCCTGCCAGTGAGGGTAGTAGGGTGGGCACTGGAAGAGGTGATTTGCTTCGTCATGTTGTCCAGTATATGGCACTCCATTACTGCTGACGCATATCCACCTGCCTCCATCCACACGCCCAGATGGCGCACCAGTCCTATGGTAGGACTTGGCATGAAGGGGAGCACCAGTGGAGCGGTGTGTGTTGAGTTAGTAAGGCATGGACGTGGGTGAGCAGATGGCCGGGTTGGGAACTAATTGCTGGGGCCCAGCAGTTCTGAAACCAACCAAGGAGGATGATTTCAGTTTTAGAGGCATTCAGTGCCACGTTGCTTACCCGGGAATATTCCTGGATGAGGGCTTCAAGCGCGCGTGCATCTTTGTTATTAGACACCACCACCATGCAATCATCTGCAAATGCCATCATCTTGACTGGGGTTTGGCCTGGCACATGGACCCCAGTGAGTTGGGCATTCACATTTCGCAGTAGTGGGTCAAGGCTGAAGTTGTATAAGAGTGGGCTGAGGGGGTCCCCTTGTCACAGGCCCCTTTGAGGGCGGACTACTTCTGTTAGGAAGCCTGGGCCATGCACTGCCATTGTCACAGATTCCGTGAGCAGCATCACCCAGTTTATGAAGTGGGGGGGTAGGCGGAATTGATGGAGGCATGCCCTAAGGTATTCCCAGTTTACTCTATCATAGGCCTTTTGTTGGTCCAAGAATACAATTGCCCCAGAGGCCGTGGACTGACATACATTAGCCACAGAGTGCACGTTATCCCAAATCGACCTTCTGGGGATGAAACTGAATTGTTCTGGAGAGATGGTGGCAGATGCTACAGTCCCTAAACGGTTAGCCATGATTTTTGTTAAAATTTTGGTGTCTGTGTTTGTTAGAGAAATGGGGCGCCAGTTGGCTAAGTCAAGCTCATCCCCTTTCTTGAAGAGTGTGACAGTAAAGGCCTCATGTCCTCCTGGTAGGAGGCGCGTTTCCAACAGGCTTTGGTTAAGTGAGGCTAGCAGCAATGGGGATATATATTTGAATTATTTTTTGTAGAACTCATATGGAATGCCATCTGGGCCTGGGCATTTTCAGTTTGGCGCACCATGAATAGCTGTCCATAATTCATTTGGAGTAATTAAATTCATTATCTCCGGGTATCGTAAGATGGTGCAGATATGAGATTGGTCAAGAAATTCCACCATTTCGTCTGGCTGAATTGGTTCAGCTTGGTATAACTTAGAGTAATATTTTTGCAATTTGATTGCCACTTCAGCCGGTGTGTCCGCAATAAAATTATCTGATCTTTGCACCTGTGTGCAGGCCACGCTCTGGCATGGTGCGAAAATTTTTTTAAAGAAGTATGCAGTGCACTTGTCGCCTTTACTGATGCATGTGGCCCTGTATTGGACACAAACCCGATTTTATGTTGCCTTTTGAGTGCGTTGAGGTGGGCGGCTGCCTCCGCCCACTTCTGGCCCCATGCAGGGCTGTATCCTGTGGCTGGAATATTGGACTCCAAGTGGGCTAATTCCGCCATAGCATGTGAGATAACCGCCAATGTGGCTCGTGAGCGTCTGGAGGAGAGATGGTGATAGTGGCGGATGGTGTCCTCTTTGAAAGTTGCCCATGTGGAAATGGGGTCCGTGCAAAACAGTGCAACAAACAATTTTGCCAAAGTTGCCTCTTCCACCCACGTGGAAAATCCTGGCGACGCGAGCTCTGGGGGGCGGATTTTGCACCAATGTGGGGCCTTTGCAACTGTGACAGGTAAGTGGTAGGTTATCGAGACCAGTCAGTAGTTGGAGAATTATGTTTTCGTTGTTTTGAAGTGGGAGATGTGGGGTTGGAATTTCGCCGGCATTAGAATAAGGTCAATCGGGTCATGGACCTTAATTGGCCATTGTAGACGTGGGGACGCGTCATGTTTTTGAGCAGTGGGGCATGTTGTGGCAGTGCATCCATTAACCCAAGGGTGGCTTTTAGAACGTGTAGTTCTACGTGACCCTGTGGGGCGTGGGGTGAGGGTGGCCACTGGTCCGATGGTGAGGTTAGCCAACAGTTCATGTTGCCAACTAGGAAAGAATCAGGGGGTAGCAGGAGGGACTTGACCGACGAGAAAAAATCCTGATGCTCATGTGCACCGTTTGGGGCATAGATGTTGACAATTGCATGTGCAACGTCGGCCCACGAGAAGGTGACAACAAGCACTCAGCCATTTAGGAATGTTTCTGAGGATGTGAATTTGAAAAAATTGTTTTTCTGAACTAGCACCCCACAGTGCTTTGACCAAAAGGATAGGGATGGGAGGAGCATTGTTTTCCAAGCTTCCTCGGAACCTCGTGGACAGTGGGACTCCTGGATGGCCAGGATATCCACGGGTAAATTGTGTTATAAAAAACTCAGTTTCCTAGCCCAGGATAGGGAGGCCTTGAGTCTGGCAATATTCAGCATCCCTAGAGTGAAGGTTTCCCCCATTTCACTTTAGGTGCGAGGGGGTGGGCCCCAGGCCCACCAGCCTCTTCCAGGTCTCCACGGGCTTTCACAGCAGCATGGGTGTTAGCAGCAACGCTATCAGGGTTTTTGTTAATTTTTGCGGAAAGAGTCACATTGGCTTTGGCCTTCACTTTTTGTTTTCCCGACGTTGGACAAATTTCTTGCGGTGCAGATAAGTTTGGTGCACCATCGAGCAGGGAAAAAAAAGTTTCAGTTGGGATAGGTCCCAAGTCAGTTTCAACTGGAGCTTGGGTGCAGTGATTGGGTGAGATCAAATCTCCCATCAGATCCTCATATTAAGTGGCCCGCTCAGCATGGGCTTCCCAATCTGATTGGGTGATGGATTCCCAAATCACTTCCACCGCAAAGGTCTCCATATCCTCCTGGCATTGTGAGTGTGGGATGGTGGTGGTGGCCTTGGCCGCTTCCTTGGCCATGGCCCTATGGGCCTGCTTGGCCTTCTTCCGCTCCTGCGGGGAGATGGACTTTACCAATAGGTAGCAGCCTTGTGCTCCCCATGGGAAAGCCTCCTTGGTGCTTGCGGTTGGTTCATAGTGCACCTCTCCACTGGCCATGGCCGCCGAGGGGTGCTCTTGGAATATGACGCCCTCCTTGATGGGGCATGCGTGTGCCTTATGGCCAAACACATCACAGTGGGTGCAAATGGGGGGCGCGCTTTCCACGGTTACCTGGAATGGGTGGGTGGTATGCCCTGTGATGTCAATAAAGGTGGAGTGCGGGATCTGGGTTAGGTCCTTTGCAATCTCCTCAGTTGGGGTCAGAACTGCGATGGCTTTGCCAGTGCACAGGTGTGGCATCAGCGTGAAACGTTGCATTTTGAAAGATTGTATTTTGCCATATATGGTGAGACCATCTTTTAGGTGTTGCTCCAAAATGTCACGTTTTACCGTAGTAGGCAAAAAGTCAAACGTGAGGAAAATTTGGTTTGATTTTGTCCATCTGGTGCATTTGGTTTCAACAACCCATTGCCCTTTGGGGAGGTCGACCACTATGCACACCACTGCAGCCTTGTCTGCTGCTATTTTGCTTTCGAAACCTAGGTCCAGCCAACTGTGCGACATGGAGTGAGGTGCAATGTACACCGCAGTTGGGAAAATTTTGTGTACATCTTCACAAAATTTTTTCCATAAGGCCATTTTTTGGATGTCCAGATACACACGGACTCCAAATTTCACTGACAAAAGTGGCTGGGAGTGTGGCGTGTTGATGTACTGGTTGCATCGTGCTTGCCACACGAGTATCTTTGGGGAAATTGTGACCGCCAGTTTTTTGAGATTTTTGTCTATTCTGCCAGATTCTCCGGGGCATTTTTGAATGTTGGAGGCCACAGGCCTTCCGCATGCTCCTCTTGCCTTGCTTGCCATCTGCTCCCAGACATGGGCGCAGACTAATCTCCTCTGTGATATTATTAAACTAGATTTAGTCTTGAATTGAATAGGTTGCAAAAGTGACTGCAACGAGAAAGAAAAGTTTTTAGAAAGCTTTTTATATATATTTATTAAGTTGCCATGGGGGGTAAGAAACAAACCCTCTTAATAAGTTGATACTTAGTATTTATGATGTCAATGCTCAAAGTTTGGATCGCTTAGTAAATACACAGATTAGGGAATATTGGGATTTGACCTATCAGATCTTGAAAACTTGCCTCACTTTGATGGAACAGCTGATGGAAAATCAATTGTAGACAGGATATGTCCATGAGGCAACGATTTTATAAATCTTACCCAATCATTGGGCATGAAAATATTTTCACCTTGCGGGACCCCCTCCTGACCCTATAGAAGGGGCCAGTCTACGCAGTGTTGGATGTATTTAGTTTTTTGTAAGAGAGGGGAGGGACCTCAGAATGGCCCCAAATTTGGCCAACAATTTGGTGCAATTTGACTGCTTGAACTCGTGTTGTTTGCCCAATAATTAATAGAAGTGTTCCCCCAATTCAAGGGGTTCCACCGGGAATTGACCAGGGTCTTTGGCAATATTTTTTATTCTTTCTCTGAAACACTCTAATCAATACATCAGACTTGTAATTGTCTGACATTATCCAATTCAAGAGTGGTGGGGGGTGAATAAGGTTGCAAGAACCATCCATGTACTCAGTTAATGGTAATGTTAGAAGCAAGGGACTTAATGAAATACTTATCCCCTAGCTTATGGGTGATAATGAAAGGCCCTTCCAGATGGACCCAAACTTTTCCTTTTTAGGCATGATATGGTTGTGGTAGTAGAGTACCAGGTCTGACACTTGGAAGAAAGGGAGTAATGGCCAGAGCTCATTGGCTGCAGATGGATCAGTCCTAGCAGGATCAACATCTTTGGCTAGTAAAGCAGGCACCCCAGATTCTTTCACATATAACACATGAAAAAGACATCTTGAGGATGCAATGGTAGTTAATACAGTAAGCCATGAGGGCACTGGGTAAGTAAAGATCCCAGTAAAGAGGGTCTGAATTGGCCATTTTATGTAGTATTAAGAAAAGGGTTCCATTAACTCTTTCTACTGCACCATTTGTGGATGAGTTATAGGGAGCCGAGAAGAGTTTTTGAGCTCCCAGGGAGGTGGCGAGGAGCTTCACCACTTGGGAGGTACAATTTTTACCATTGTCACATTGAGGGACCTGGGGCACCCATGCCAGGTAAAGATATTAAGGTGTAAGAAGGTGGCCGTGGCTTTAGCAGTCTTAACGGGAGAGCAACAGCTTCAAACCATTTGGTGAAGTAATAAATTTTGACAAAGATATAGCGATTGCCACCTGTAGTAAGAGGGAGAGGATCTACCACGTCCAAATTATGGTGTGGAAGAATTGTTGGGGCGTTGTAGATTGATACTAATATTGAATCTT
Source organism: Massospora cicadina (assembly GCA_022478985.1). Lineage (NCBI taxonomy): Eukaryota > Fungi > Entomophthoromycota > Entomophthoromycetes > Entomophthorales > Entomophthoraceae > Massospora > Massospora cicadina. Next base: position 9,873 of record JAKSZP010004719.1, read on the forward strand.
GTTGCTGAATTGTTTTTACAGGTCAGGCAGGCATCCAAGACTTCAGTTAGGGTTGCATAATGCCCTCCCAGAAGTACCTCTCTTTTACCCACTTGTAGGTTTTTCATACTCCGCCATGCCCCATTATAGCGTGAGACTCTAAGATGACAGGTACTCACTCTGATGGCTAAAGATAGGGCAACCAATTTACTTTTAAATTATTGTATAACTTCCCTCTCTCCACCTTTGTGTTATGGGAGTGCCATGCTAGCATCTTCTGTACTGATTTATATTCATTGACAGAACGCATCAGGAGTCATTGAGAGGTCATGTAGCCTCTTTGCTTCACTATTATATAAGTGAAGGATGGGCAGCTGAGTCAACCCATCATATTCCTATGGCACATCCCATCTTGATGCTCAATGGTCATATCGTAGTGCTGGAGCTTAAGAGCTTAGTGAGCCAACCGCCCAGTGGGATCTTTCATATTTTGTAACCCCTTTAAAGAGGCGTAGTCAGTAACCACTTTAAATGAAGTCCCATATAGTAATGGGTAGTAGTATTTTACAGCGAGCAGGATAGCCAGGCACTCCTTCTCAGTGACACTGTAGTTGCGCGAAGCTTTTGAAAGCATTTTGAAGAAGCTAGACATGAGATGATCGACCTCATGCTTATCTAATTGCCAAGATAGCTCCAACAGCGTATTCAGAGACATCTGTGAACAACATGAAGGGCTTGCCATAGTCAGGGTGGTGGCGTATCAGCCTATTTTTTCAATAGCTCATTCAGGGTCTCAGACGCAGCCTTTTTTCCAGCACCCCAATGGAAGGGGGTGTTCTTAGCCAGGAGGCGGACAAGATGATCGCTGATATGGGCGAATTTGGGGATAAATTGATGGTAAAACCCCATCATGAGTAAGAATACCTGGATGTCGCATAGGGCTTTATTTGCTAACTTCTTGGATATAGCTTTGACTTATCTTGTAGAAGTTGTATCACATCTTGTGAGATGGTGTGACCGATAAAATCCAGATTCTTCTAAAAAAGTGCACTTGGAGGGCTTTAGTTTGAACTTAGATGCCTGCAAGCGTTGAAACACCTCCCATAAGTGCACGAGATGCTCATTGAACTTCTTGTAGAAGACTGTGATGTCATCGAGGTAAACAATCACACAGGTCATCTTAATGTTCTGGAGAATGTGATCCATCGACCACTGAAACGTAGTAGGTGCATTAAACATCACCTGAGGTAGCTGAGTGGGTGTGGAACAAACCCTCGCTGCATATGAGAGTGCATTTCTCCTGATCCTGCAGAGAAAGATCTTTCTACCAGTATCCGCTAGCCAAGTCCATGGCGGAGAAGAATGACACAGAGAGTTGGGCCAGAGCTCATTGTTAATTCTCTGCATATAGGCTTGATTCCACCAAGTTGGTTTACACAGGGTATTAGCCACTGAGCAAACAAATCAGATGACATGAAGATCGCCAACTCTGCTAATAAACTCAATAAACTTATATATGGAGCTATTGCCTCTTATTTCGACTTTTATTAATATAAATCGCAAACTTATCTGCAATTAATCAACCACCTGAGAAAAAGATCCCTCTTCAATCCTCCATGTGACACTTTATATCTCAGTTCCCCAAGCCATATACATCCTCAGCTTGGTAGTCTTCAATTCATCTTTCCTTTTCTAGAAACGCTCATTTGTATCAAATCTTGGCATAGATCCTCTAGATTTCCAAATGGTCATCATTTTGATTGATTATAATTTATATACCCTTTTCCTTAAATCTCGAGACTCATCTTGATTCCTCCTCCAATTCATCAGTATGGGTAGCATATTGTCCAGTCATATCAACTTTCTGACATTACCCCCCCTTTGACTGGACGATAGGCTCTTACTGTTTATATGCTTGGAGGAATTTTGTATGGACTCAGTTGATAATCCAACCCCCAGCGGGTTCCTTGATATTGTAGACATCCATGCCAATCTTCTTGATTATCTCAAATGGCCCATCCCAGGTGTTGGAGAGCTTGTTTTTCCACCCAAATCCGTGCTGGTCATGGAATAAAACGTGGTCCCCCACAGTGAGCAGCGGAAGTCCGCTCCATCTCTTCTGATCGGCTTCCTGATCATGAATCTTCTTGGCCAAACTTGTGGAATAGGCTTCCGTTTGCGGCTTGATCAATGTATCCATGAGAGTCTTCAAATATCGCTGGGGATCCACACCACCAGTGTCCTCTACACATGAATAAAGCAAGGTGGGAAGAGCCGGATGTCAACTATAAAGCAGTTGAAACAGGATCTTACCAGTGGACAAATGATAACTAATATTATATGCAAACACAGCAGTAGGCAGAAGGGCACTCCATTCCGAGGGTTGATCCTTTACCAATTTGTGGAGTATGTTCACTAGGGTTCTGTTGACCCGCTCCACCATCCCATTTGATTCCAGGTGATAGGGGGTGGTCAAAGCCCCATGGATCGCCATCAATTCATTCAACTTTGGCATGATATGCAAAGTGAAGTTGGTTCCGTTATCCATCAGAATGAACTGTGGGCAGCCGTGTCATTGTATAACACACTCCATAATAAACTTGGCAGTGGTGACAGCGCCCAAGTTGCTAATAGCCCTGGCCTCCACCAATTGGGTCAAATGATTGATGGCAACAATTATATACTTGGATCGATTGGAGCTTGTCAGAAGAGGTCCCACTACATCAATGGAAACGGTGTGCCAGGCAAACTGGGGTTTAACCAGCTAATATATGTGGTTTTCTTATGGTAAGGCTTTTCTGCTTGACACTGATGGCAACAACTGACCATTTCCAATAAATCGTAGTGCATGCTCTCCCAGTAGTATTAAGTTTGAAGAAACTCCAGCGTTATCAACAATCCTCCATGTCCTACAGCCCAATGAGCATCCATAATAATTGAGGGTCTAGCCGAAGGTTTAGGGAAATCAACATCGAGTCTTTGATCTGCTTATATAGTTCCCCCTTGCGTAGAAAAGTATTTTTCCTGAGCTTATCTAATAACTTGATCACCTGTGGCGGCTCATCATGATATTTTTTCGCCACCATCTTATTGTACATGATGTTGGCCTAGATTTGCCATGATAGCGACCATTGGCAGCTGAGAAAGACAATCCACGTTTTGATATTTTGCTCCTGGGCGATGTATAATCTTGAAATTAAATGCTTGAATCTTCAGAGACCAACATGTGAGCTGTCCTTCCAGTTCACGCAGATCCTGTAGCCAGCGCAAGGAAGCATGATCCATCACTACTTGGAATCTTACCCCATGCAAATATACTTAAAACTGTTTGTAGGTGTAGATCACCGCTAAACATTCCTGCTTGGTCATGGTGTAGTTTCGTTCATGACAGTTCAAGCTTCAACTACAGAATGCAACAGGATGCTGCACGCCATCATCCTTATGGGATAATACTGCCCTTATAGCAGCGAGGGGTGCATCCATTTGTACTATTAACTGTTTGTCAAAGTTGGGGTATTGCAAAAGGGGTGCACTTGCTAATGTGGTTTGCAACACATTGAAAGCATTCTGGCATTGTTCCATCCAATTGAAGGGAGAATTTTTCTTTAGCAACTCGAAAAGCAGGGCCCAGATGCAACTGAAATTAGGAATGAAACGTTGATAATACCCAACCATCCCCAGAAACACCTGAATGTCCCGCTTGTTTCCTAGGCGAGTCATCTTGCTTATCACTTCCACCTTAGCCAGCTGCAGTTTAAGCCTGTTTGAATCCACAACGAACCCAAGAATTCCAATTGTTCTTTTAAGAAATGTCACCTCCGAGGCTTAATTTTGATACTAGCAGTAGTGAGGCGCTTAACACTTGTTCCAAGGGATCAAGGTTTTCTTTAAACGTCTGCAAGAACAAATTGATGTCATTGAGGTAAACTAGGATGCAGGACAGCTTTAGATCATCTAAAATCGTATCCATGGCACACTGGAACATAGCCATGGCGTTAAACAACCCTTGTGGCATGCGAGTCAGCTGGAACAACCCTCTCAAAGCGATGATTGCACATTTATCCCATTCTGTTAATAGTAAATCAATCTGCCAGTACCCTGATATCAGATCCATGGCGAAAAAATAATTTGCCCCACCCAATTGGTCTAACGCATCATCAATCCATGGAAGAGGGTAGGAATCCTTCTTTGTTATGTTATTATGTTTACAATAGTCAATAACCACTTAATTTGAGCCACCTTTTTCTTTACAATGAGCACAGGTGATGTCCATGGACTGTTTGATGGCTCTAGCATTCCTTGCACGATAGGTTTATCCACCTTGTCAGAGATAACTTATTCCACCACTTTTGAGAATCTAATGAGTTGCAATCGAATGGGAAGGTGATCTCCCATATCTGTCTGATGTACCACCCCTTGAGCCCACCCCAAATCATGATTGTAATGTGTGAAAATATCCTGATACTTTTCAAATAAGGCAATAGCCTTATCTTGCTGTTCCGCTTATAATTCAATAAGCACTTCCCGCAGAACCACGGTCAGTACGCCAAACAATGAGCTTGCATTAGTCCAAGATCCTCCCATGAGCCAAAATCATGAATATGGCAAACTTCCTCTATAGGGACTAAGTGTAAGTAAGCCACCACTTGGTGCCACCAGATCATTATTATCATCTTTTTCTAAGTTCTCTAGCAGCACTTTCACCTCCCCATTCCCAGGCAGCAGTAACCCTGGAGCTACATGTGGTTCAAGCCACGGGTGCTGATGGGGCGCCCTAATTTCTCCATAAAGCACTTTTGGGACATCGATTTCAAGCCCAGTCCTTACTATGCACTGGTGTCCAGATGGTAGGCTCATAGCGCTCATTGCCTGAAGCGGGATCCCTTTGTACTCTTATATCTGATTGGGGAGGGACCTGGTGCACTGACTCAGTCATCAATAACAAACAGGAATCACTCCATCGCTGTATGCTAGATTGATTTGACTAGAGTGGACCAGATCCGTTGGGATTCCACAAGAAGTAAAATATACAGGGAGCTGTTGACCTAAAATAGTAAAAGTTTCCTCCGCCATATTTATCACAACGCTAAATTCCCTTATAAATGCTGCATCAATTAACATGTTGTAGTTGTTATTTGGCAACACCACTTCTGGAGCAGCTGCATGGGCAGACCCAAATCGTAAATAAAATGCATTATATGCTCCTTCTGATACAGTGCTATGCGTTCCAGCAGTCCCAAATACTACTCGATGGTCCACATCCAGTTTCAACAGAAGTTTAGCCACTAACCGGGTGGAGGCTATGTTCACAGGTGCTACTGTGTCTATGATAGTGCAAATTTTAGTGTTTTGAACGAAAATATCGCAGTGAGTACATTATTAGTAAAAAGAACCATCAGTGTTTATTACATGTACATCCAAGGACTTTGGTGTTACTCAAAAAAGAAGGAAATGCCCTTGCTGATCTGAGGATACTCACTAGTATTTTTCTCCACTGGAATGTCTACGTTAACCCCTACTAAAGAGGTGACGTTTGTCAAGGGATACGCATTGCTGGTGACAGTCTATTCCAGGATCTGCCACGCATATGGCTTCCATACATCCTGGAGGAACTCGGGCTATGGGGTGAACTTTCACTCTCAGAAGCAGGGGTATCCAACAAAAGCTGTTGGTATAACAAATCATCCGATTGAGGGTCAAATTCTGCCCAAAAAGACATTTGGGCTTTGCTAGGGACACGTGAATTGGACTAAGTGGAGGTAGAGCATCCTGTCTCTACTCTGCTCAAGCTTTTCCCTGCTTGACTTTCTCAGTTGGCATTGTATACACTTGTGGTCTGCTAGGGCAATCACCCACATAATGCCCTTTTCGTCCAAACTAGAAGCAAGTGTTCATAAAAGGTTCACATATATAGCTTGTGGCGGAAGGTCCAGGTCAGAAGTTGCCAGTATGTTTCCAAGGTCATGGACAAACTGGCGAGGCGTACATGGGTTAAAAGGAGTCCACTGACTTGTACAAGGACTGAATACGTTCTATTGGCTGATAACCCAGTCACTGAAGTCCATATCCTGAAAAGTTTGGAAAAGAGGCAGCAGTGGTACTTTGTGCTACGTTGGTGGCGCTGATTGTAGCAGAGAGTCGACGTAAGTTGTTCATGATTTGGATAAGTCTGACATCTCCATCCAACATGTGAGACATAGCAATATATAGTTCCCAATGTGGTTTGACAGCCACCGTCATAACTATACTGTCATCCTCGGTGGATAAAATGTCAACTCCAAGTAGGACATGTGCTTCTGCCAAAAAACGCTCATCAAATTCTAACAGGGTCTCGTTTTGGTGAAACTGTATATTCATAAAGTCGGCTTTCCATTGGGCCATCTTGGTAGCTCCCCTAAACAGCCGGAGAACAATCGCTTTAACTTCATTGCAGGATACCAAGCTATTTGAAAGATAGCAGGTAACTTGATTAGCATTTTCTACATTTAAAGTGGACAGCAACAGTTTCACTTTTTGTTGATCAGTAACCCCTTCCACAGCGAAATCAAAATGCTTAAAGTAACCATGTAGATTCCTGTTATGACTGAAAGGCGGTAATTTTTTGATTTTAACAGCTTCGCCTTGCTCCAGGTTCCTGTTGCAAGGAGCAAGTGAATTGGTTTGAGAGTGACTAAAGGAACCATTCCTTTGTGTGTTATCATACAGCCAGCTGGACAGACTTGAACTCATTGAAAAGGACTCATAAGAAATGGTGTCATGCGAGGGGTCCATTGTAATGCTTGAGGGATATTCATTTGCTGATCCATAGCATTATTCCCCCAAATCACCACTAACTGCCCCACTTCCCCCAGCTCCAGTGTGCCCCACGAAATGTTTGTTGATCAAATGTTCCGCTTTAATCAAGTAGCATTTACACCATCCCTCATGAACTTCCTGTTTCATCATTTCATACAGATGTTGCAACTCTTGGCGGAATTCCCTCTCAACATTCAGTTTTTGTTCCATAACTTGTAGTCATGAGAGGACCTCCTTGATTATGTTTTCAGGTAGGTATGCTGCCGGCTATCTTTATCTACTTGTTGATTGGCGTCATTTATTTGGTTAGCAATGGAGGCTTGTTCCCATACCAATTTCTCGTTGGCCCATTGAAGGGTATCAAGGCGCCCTTGCATGTCCACATACTCTCTTATCTCACCAATTGGAAGAGGGAAGGCTCATTGGCGCTCAGTCTGACTAACAACTTCCAGTTGTGTAAACTGACGAATAAGCTTGGAGATATTCAGGAGACATTGATAGAAGAATAAGCGCGTTATCTGCCATTTTCTGGGTACTTCATTTGATATGAAGTTGGGTTAATTCCATTGATAAAGAGCCAACTTGGTCCACCACTTGACGTTCCATAAGGGTTATTTTTTCCTTGAGCTGGGCAATCATGGCTTTTAGAGCTTCCTCCCATTTGGCTAGCTCCATTATAAAGTGCTCAGTATTATTCCCCAAGGTTGTTACATCCTTAATCCACTCCACTGATAGGCCATGCTGATCCATAAGTTCTCTTATTACTTGAGGTAATTCTAAATTTAACTGTGATACTAGAATATCCAATTGATGGCAGATGTCCCCAACATGATGATCCATCTGTGCCAGCGCCCCTTGTATTTCCAAAAATGAATGATCGAGGCAGTTGAGCAGGATTCAAGTATCATGATGCTGTGCTCACGCAAACCATAATATATCTCCAATCAATATTATGGCAAGCCAGCACACGCAGTAGCTGTCGAATTGAAGGTTGCACATAAGTGACTAGATATTCCTCGATTCTGTGGGTACTGAGGTGGCGAGCCAACCCCATTGTAATCACATCCAAATAAGACATGTACAGAGCGTACCGATTTTCTTGATCATAATGGTTATAGAATAAACTCAGGGCATTTTCACCAGTCTCAACTTTGTATAGGCGATATCCATGCAACAGCCACTCCACAATATTTCTCAGTTATTGGAGAGTCACATTTGTGGAGCATCCTTGTTGGTTGGTCGTCAGCTCAGGGCAATTTTCTAATTGCAGATTGATCATAGCTTCATCATCCCCCAGTTTAGTCACAGTAAATAATGTTGGTTCATGGTTAGGTGCCTCCCAGGCTTCTTCAGCATACTGAGCCTGGAATCTGATCAAATTATTTCAGAATGAATGAGGACTTGTCATTGTATTTTATTGTTGAAAAGCTACAGTTGCCTAGTGGCCCACTGTAGTGAGCACCACTGTTAATTCTCGGCGTATAGGCTTGATTCCACCAAGTTGGTTTACACAGGGTATTAGCCACTGAGCAAACAAATCAGATGACATGAAGATCGCCAACTCTGCTAATAAACTTGATAAACTTATATATGGAGCTTCACCCCTTATTTCGACTTTTACTAATATAAATCGCATACTTATCTGCATTTACTCAACCGCCCAAGAAAAAGATCCTTTTTCAATCCTCCATTTGACTCTTTATATCTCAGTTCCCCAAGCTGGATGAATCCTCAGCTTGGTAGTCTTCGATTTCTCTTTCCTTTTCCAGAAACTCTCATTTGTATCAAATCTTGGCATAGATCCTCTCAACTCGCTGAATGTTCATCATTTTGATAAATTATGATCTTTATACCCTTTTCCATAAATCTCGAGACTCATCTCAATTCCCCCTATAATCCATCAGTATGGGTAGCATATTGTCCAGTCATACAGCTTTCCAACACTTTTCAATGTGCAAGATAGGGTAATTATCCTTCTTGGTGAGGTTGTTCAGTTTGCAGTAGTCCATAACTACCTGATGACCTCCATTTTTTATCAGTAGGAGAGGATATGACCAAAAGCTTTGTGAGGGAACCTAAACCCAGCGTCCAACAACTGTTTTGCTCTGTCCACATCTGTAGATCCTCAACTTTTGATTTGTGGTAGGGCTTGAATCAAATGGGACTAGCATCCCCAACGTCAATAGTGTGAGTCCAACCCTTCATGTGCCCATAGTTGGTATCAGATTTAGAGAAAATATTACTATAGGACTTCAGTAAACTATTAACTTTACTAAGCTCTGAAGGGATTATATCATCGAAAATATGAACAGCGGGAAGAGTGCATAGCGATTTGTCTGCGGGTAATTCCATATCCACCATATATCCAATATAGTGAACTTGATGGATGTCCATAATGGGTATCAGCAGGCCTCTTCTGATCTCTGATGCTTCTTGATGACCATGTCCATTTGGTAAGATTACCCAGCAGGAGATTAATAGGCTCTGATAAGCTGGGTCTAGCACGCCTGGCAAGACTTTAGGCTCAAGAGGGCTAACTCCGCCAATACTAGGTAGATGCAGTAAGTAGCTTTGGGGGATTTGAATGGTAATCTTAGTTCTAACTATCCTTTGTTCACCCGCCTTGATTTTTACTTCTTTTGAAGCATAGAAAGGGATACCCTCTAGGGCGTCCACGGATGGAGGAAACATTTTGGTGTTGCGTCCTGCGTTGCTAGTGTAGGGATAAGGTGGAGGATGGGTACTCAACAGTGAAAGCTAATCTTTTTTATTCAGCTCTTCATTGGTCAGAATTAGAGGGACCTCGTAGTTAAGCAGGGGGAGATAGCTCTGCTTCAACTTACTAATGCCTTCATATTCAAGCATAGACTGGGTCCCAATGAGTATATCATAGGTATTACCAGCCAAGGCCACCGCTGGAGCTGACAAGATGAGCTTTCAAAACGAATATGCGGAGAAGAGTACGCCCCAATGGCGCGGGTGTTATTTGGGCCTATGGTTCCAAATTTTTGGTCATAGTCAAGATCAGGGGCCAGTTTAATATTTTTTATAAGTTTGGTTAATACAACTTTCTCTGGAGAACCAGTGTCAAGGATAGCCTAACCCGCACTCCATTAATGACGATCTCCACTTTGGTTAAGGTTTCACCCCAGTTTGGGGAGAGAGCAAAGACCTCTTTTAAACGGAAAGTAGAGGCAAGTTGTTTAGAAAATTCAAGGTTTTTACCTGGATAGACTGCAGGGTGTGAACACTCTGTATTGATCAGATTAATGAGGCGATGAGCTTGTCAGCGTCACTAGCAGTGTCAATAACCTCAAGGCCCTAAACACTTAATGGAGATTAGTTTGGTGGGGGTTTCTAGCACAATCCACTCTCTCTGGGTTCAATCAGCTGGGTACCTCGACTTCACCTGGAGCTCCTAAGACATAATGACCGATATCTTCACAACCCTTCAGATTCGTTGTCAGAGGAATTCTTAATGAACTTCAGAGAGTCAATAGGGCGTGTGGTAAGTTCAGGGCTTCCTTTATGGCAAGATAGGTCCTGGGGTGGTTCCTTCACCATATTAACTTTTGAGGTAGGTAATGGATTTGTAATGGCTTCAACTGTTGCCTTGGAAGTGACAGGTTGGATTGTCCCATAGCCATAGGTTTTTAACGAGATACAGATGGCGGTGATCCAAATGAGGATAGAGGTAGCGCTTTAGAGAGAAGTGACACTTCAGAAACTTTGGAAGGCTGCTCTTAAGAGGAAGGGCAGCAAGGCAAAGTGGTAGCAAACTTCGCTGGCTGAGCTTTGGAACAAAAGCTGAAAGGGATCTCTGCCCTATCACTGCTATTACTTTCTGCTTATCCTCAAATGGGGGAGTCGCATCTTGTGGTGACAGCTTTGTGGGATCATATTTAAAAGGGGAAACAGCAATAGAAGAGGCTGAAGAGTTTATAGGAGATGCTTGTCTCAGAGCTCCTTGAATTTTATAGTGTCTGTTGAAGTCAACACTGCTAGTAACTCCACCGTGATATCACATATATTTTTGAAGGAACGCTTGATAAAAAAACATGAATTGCTAAAGATGGATGAGGCGCCAATCCAGCTAAAACAGCAGCAATAGCGTCATTGAGAGGGAGCATTTTGGCAAACAACAGAGTTTGAGATTTACCATTAAAGTGCTCAACAAAAAGGTGATCAATTCATCCTCTTGCAAGATAAGGCACATAAAGGCCTGTTTTTGCCGTTGTAAACTCTGTGAAGAGCCAAATTCATCTATAAAGTGCTTGCTTAACCTCCCCCAGGTGCTGAGGTTGACCATGGTGGGAACCATTATCTTTTGAGACTGTGATTCAAGCATGGAATGGTAGACTTGGTTTTTGGTGGTCAGTCGCTCCTTTCATCACTGATTTATAACTGAACAGGATGCAATAATGCCCTCACTTGGTGAATTTTGTCTCTGAAAGGAGGTTTGAGATTAATAGGGGAGGGCACCTAAGGCCGTGTGAAGAGTGCTTCTCAAGCCTTTTGAGGCGAGACAAATCACTGGCTAGTTGTTGCACTTAAGTTGCTTGGTTCCAGTATAGTAGTCATTTTTAATAAGGAATTTTTATGGTGTGCAGGCTCCCTTGTAGTGAGAACCACTTGTTGAAACTTTAGGCTTTTCAGACGCTCTCTGGTGCGTTTTGCACCTAAAGTCTATAATTTTATTTAAGGGGTTAATTTTCACCACTGATAATAAAAATAATAAAACATTAAATTACTAAAAAGCTGTATTTTTTATATATTTATTAGTTGCCACATGGGTAAGAAATGAACCCTCTTAATAAGTCAACTTTGTATTAAAGATGTTGAGGCTTAATGTTTAAATTTCTCAGTAAAGTCTGAATTCGGGTATATCTGGGTTAGACCTATTGGACTTTGGAAGACTTGCCTCTCTTTGATGGAAAAGCCAATGGAAAGTTGATTGAAGGTAGGATATGTCCATGAAACTATGATTTAATACATTTTACCCAATCATTAGGAACAAACATATTTTCACATTGTAGACCCTTCTGACCTTATAAAAGGGGCTGGTATCCGCGGTGTTGGCTGTACTAAGTTTTCTATAAGAGGGGGAGGGACCTCAGAATGGACCCCAAGTTTGGACGATGATTTGGTTCAATTTGACTGCCTGAACTCATGTTGTTTGCCTGATTATTAATAGAAGTAAACCCTGATTAGAGGGGTTTCACCAGGAATCAACCAGGGTCTTTTAGCCAATATTTTTATTATTTCCCTCCAAACTACTATTATTAATACATCAGATTTGTAATTGTTGACACTCTAATAATGGTTACAAATGTACTCCAACTATAAACCTGGAATGTACCTTCACCTCCTGCATTCCTGAATCTCCTTCCATCCTCACACGTGGTATTTGCCTATTGCTCATCATATTCCTGATCTTCCCTTTATACTTGAAATTGTATTGACCTTATTTTTAATGAAGTACTTTTATAACAAAATATCCTGTATACTTTAGTTCATTAATTTAATTTATTCAATGTTTAAAGTCTCACCAACCTTATATATTTTGAAGCCCTACCTCCAACGAATTGAGCCCTAAGTGAATCTCTCCTGGTGCTGTCTGACAGCATATATCCTTATCAGATGAGATTTTTGTGGGCTTTGCTGTAGAGCTCCAGGAGGTGGTATCTAATCACATAGGGTACTTAAATATAACAAGATATTGTTTTCCTCATGTTACTGGTTCATTCATTGGGAGTCAGAGTGATTATTCTACCATCACCTCTCCAGGAACAGAGTGTTACAGACACTCTCTGACAACTAACATCTTATTGGCTCATTGTGCTTGAACTACTCTAGAGAGTGTAAGGTGTGGTAATCTTATAATACTCCTACTAGGCCATTATATGACTCACAACGTCAAATATATTTTTTCTATTCTGTATAGATTTACTTGTTTATGTTGGGTGTTAACTTAGTGATGAGGAGTTGTTTTAACAATAAACTGATGCTTTTCCCACAATTTTTCTAACTAATTAGTGAAATGGTTGATAGTAATGATTATATACTGTCTACATTAGAAGACTTAGTGGAAGGTCTTATAACAAAAATAGAGACTCTATGAAATGGTGCGTCAGGAGGGATAGGCGAATTTGAAACTTATAGGAAACAGTTTATACTAAGAACATTTAACCCAGATTTTAAGAGCCTGAGTGATATTGTCTAACATTGACAACTAGTAAATCTTTTTCTTTAAAAATATTCAAAGTGGGTCAACCTTGGGACAAATATACCAAACTGAGAATGTTTTCTGGCCAGTACAGGTTTCAAATTCAAAACTGCACTAGGGGTGGAAGCAGTTTTTTCACTTGGCTAATTACCCTTAAAACTTTTTCTTTAAGTAATGTCTTCTGTAGCCTTCTATGCCTGCCTATAAGTGTCCTTCTATATTTTTAGATGATCATAACCTCAGCTTCACATAAGGCAACAATTTTCTTAAATAGACTTCTCTCTGTTTATCTTTTTTGTTGATCTTGAACAACTTTTTAGTTTTTCTAGACTGCACAATAATATTCTCCTTAATCACTTTATGGTCTCCCTATAATTTCTAAGAGTTTTCACTTTAATTCCCTATATATGAAAATTAGTAACCATGACAAGTCATCTATGTGCATGTTCTTTTCTCCATCTTGTTGTAGTATCTCACATCCACATACTTACAATTTAACTGCCCATAGTAAAAGCTCTCGTTGTAGCCCTCTAAAACCTAATAAATTTTAGCAAAATTTGTTATATATAATCTTGAAATGTATACCATAAATATATATGTCAGAAGTGCCAGATTGCTCAAAGAATATCTAAACATCCTCATTTATTGTATAGTTTGTCATTTCCCGTAAATATATCTAAGGTAGGAATAAATATAATGATAATGTCATCTTCTTCTTGTTACCCTTTAAGGGCCACATCCCAACATTGATGAAATATGTACATAAAAATAATATGTCTTCAAAGAATCCAGGCATATCATTATATGTGAGAGATTAGTGTCTATATCTTTCCTAATTCTTAAGAAGAGAAAAAGGGTAAAACCTCCAATAATTGAGGAGATGACATTAAATATATTAAAGAAAAGTTATCGTGAATATTTGTTAAAACTTTTATGGCGAAAGATATGAAACAAGTGACTTTGAAGAGCCTCAAGTGACCCAATGATTTGATGACTTATCTAGACTCTAAGGCGGAGTTTAATTTAAGCTTAGAGTCACTTTTTAGGCATTGAGAAACTTTTATTAACAATGGTTCAGAATTCATTAGAATAGAAACTGGATTTATATTGTTTTTAAAAATATAAAAAGGGGTATGGAAATGGGATACCTCCTTGATGGGGTAAACAATATAGGCTGGCAAAAGGTTTTATCTTATAAAGTAGTATAATAGTAGTTTTTTAGTCAATAAAGGAGAGATGACCAACAGAGAGGTTGGTTAGACAAACATGAGTATAAGGGAAATTGAGGGGATGAACTTGGATACATAATTGAGGTGCTTAGTCTAATTAACAAATAAAAAAGCACTATCCTTGAGGTAGTCCCATAACTTGAGTATGTTTGAAATCAAATTTAAATATTAGTTAAATTCCAAGTTTAGTGATATTTTTATTGAAAAGTCTTAAACCATTTTCAAAAACTAAATGTAATACGCATGTTTGTTCAAACTAAACCATGTAATTTAATCCTTTGATGTAACGCCTTAAAATTCATCATGTAACTCCATAGTACCAACCTGGGCATGCTTGGCCCTTATCTAGCGTTGGTCTAAGGTATATCTGAGATAAAGAAAAGCATACAACTTGTCCCCTTTTACCTTATTTACTTCCTATTTGTTTCTACAGTTCACACTATTTTTTTTATGAAAAATGAAGTTAATCTTACAAAAACATTAGTTAAAGTTAATAAAGTCCTTTTGCCTTTTATCCTTGAGAACAGTACTTATTTGTTCAATAAACTAGGTGAGGGTTTCGGAATGTTCACAAAGTTTGGTAAAAGCTGACAATATTAGCCTACCATTTTTAAAAACACTTAAACATCTCTGATACAATTCAGCAAACTAATCCTAGTGATGGCTTTGACCTAGCATTGTTGGGCTATAATTCCTCTTTAATTCACTTAATGATCAAGGTATTATAACTGGTCCTCTAAAATGAAAATTATCTGCGCTTCAACTTGAGGTTATTTTGTATAAACTTGGTGAAAATTCTTTCAGGTGTTTGAGATGGTCCATAGATGTTCTGCTGATATGATAATGTCATCCATATTGATAGGCATACTTAACATCTTATGATCTAAAAAAACTGGTTTATATCATTTTATAATTATATGAGACTTTGCACAAGCTGTGAGGCATACAATTTAGTTCTTAAAGCACTTGAATAAAATAACGCACACTTCTCATAGTACTCTGTTGATAACTTTATTTGCTTAAATCTTCTGGATAAATACATTGCAGTGAAGTATCATGAGCCTTCAAGTTATTTTAAATGCATCATTAATGCATGGAAAGAGTTATAATTACTTTAGTCAGGTTGTTCACTCTTCATTAACCAATGACAATTGAGTGGGTCCCATCCTTTTTTCACTAGTAGTAAGGGTGCTCTTAAGGACTCTTGGATGGGTATATCAGCTTGACATCAAGAGGAGGATACCCCAGTGGTAGAGTATGAGCTCTCTACCACTGCCTTCCTGAGTTCAATCCAGGTAGATGAACTTTGGGTAGGGGACAATTATGACTGTGTTGGCGTTGCGCACCAACGCCCCAGAACTGAGATAGCAAATAGCAAAGGCAATCCATAATTTTCCTGGCCTATCATACACCATGCATGGAGTTTTCTGGGTTTTATCTCTTTTCCCATTTCTTAAATTCCCTTAATTGTTTCAGTATTGTCCCCAGATCAGACCACCTTGAATAAAAGTTTAAAAACTCTAAATTTTAGATCAGCTTTACATCCATAAGATGCTGCAAATCTTCCAAGAAGATCTCTTTTTCATTACATGATTGGCATTAAAAATTGAGACAATAATAGTTTTTATTTTCAAGAATCAATACTATGTACTCCTTTTGTTATAAAATGAGTAGTTTTTTTTAGTTTTTTACTGAAAGATTCCTTATACTAATTAAGTATCCATTAAGCACATTCTTACTTGTTCATTTGATTCTTTTGGCCCAAACTTTTTTAATGCCAGCTATTACATAAACTGACTTAATTTTGGTATATTAGTCAATTGCATCTTTGAATTAAATTTTTTCCTTCTTAACTTTCAAAGGGTTCTTGGTAATGATACTTGGGAGAAACATGGTCTATCCTGGTACTTGAAGTCATAAAATATGTGCATAGCTCGATGCTCTTGATCTAAACACCTTTGGAGAGTATTTATTAAGCATTTCTTGTTCCAGTATACTCATGCTACTAATAATAAGCTTTTCTTCTGCTTTCCTAATGGTACATAAACTCACTGGAGTAAGAAGGGTATTAACAACTCATTTTTAATAGTGGGACGTAGTTGTTTAGGTATTTTGTTGCAATAATAAATTAATTGGGTAAATCATTTGATCAATCTCAACAAAGAATACTTGTTTTTATCTTCTTCTGTCCCCATTTATGGAATACTAGTGGTATTTAGTAATGAGAAGACTAAACGCGCTCTTATTAAAAGCATTAATTCTTTCAAAATCATCTAAGAATTGATTTCTTATGAGGAAGCCATTTTTCTGGTATTAAGTACTGTAGCTAGTATAGTCACAATTAGCATTCAAATTGCGAGGTGGTTTGGAATACAATATAAAGCTTCAAGTTAGTCAGACCTGACAGCTTTGAAATTTTCTTGTAATTGTTATTTGGTGAATACTTTAAATTTAACTTTAAATTTATTGCGGGGAAGGCCGACCATGGGATGGACACTTCTGAATATGACTCAGACGAGACAAAACTTAGTACCAGGGGAGGCACCCCAGAGAAGCGATGCTATCTCTTGTTGCCAGCGGGAACGCCACTTATGGGAAGGGGAGGGAACGTGTGTAGGGGACGTAGCCACTATTGAGCACGTGTGGAGGAAGGGGTCTGATTTGATGAACCAGACTGGGAACCAGGAGGAGACCAGCTGTTGGCGACGCGGTGGGAGATATCCAAACATCACGCTTGAAAGTGATCCACCAAATGAGACCGGAATCTGTGGACAGCTTCAGGGAGGGTGGGGATGGATCCAGCGATGGCATCCAAGACAATCGTGTGGATAGTCCACATGGCGATTGCAACCACCAGAGCATGGAGGGAGGGTGGGAGGGGGGAGGCCATTGATGAAGCAAACATATCTCTTGACAGACTGAAGGGATGTGTTTGATCCTGGCCTAGCAGAACGTTGGACTTCGCGCCATATTACTTTAGAGGTGGGGCACTTCTCCAGGCGGTGAAACAGCGTTCCATACTGGCCACACACGACACAGGATGAGTGTAAAGCATTAGAGCGCTCAGCTGTATGATACACCCGCCTCAGGCAGCGCCACACATGGGAGCGGACTTGAGGCTGCAAAAGAGGATGGTGTGCGTATTTCCAGATAGTCTTTTGGGTCTCAGTGGAATAAGGGATGTCCATCATGTCCAGGTAGTCCACCCTGGATAGGACTTGGGGTCGAATGGGGATCACGCCATCATGGATGGGTAGCCCCTGTAACTCTTGTGTGAACTGAGGAGAGGGGCGGCCTCTTCAGGTTGTATGTCCACTAATATGAATTCTCCACTCTGCGCTTCGCATGGAGAGTAGGATTCGTTTGTAGTGGGTTTTGGTCCCGTGAGGACCTGTGGCCGATGTGTGTGATGCGAGGTATTTCATCAGGGAGTGGGGGTTTGATGGATTGTTGAGGCCCAAGGCTCGGGAGAAGTTGGAGCAGGCCATGCGGGACCAGTATTGGGATGGGAGTGTAGGAGCAGTGACGGCCGCAATCCAGGTGCCCAGGATCTTGGCGGCATGGGCTTTGAAGTCAAGTAGGCCCATGCCACCATGATGATGAGGGCCAAACATGACCTCTAGCCATACTGGTGGAGGGCGGCCTGACCAAAGCCAACCTTGTAGCAAAGCATACAGGGATTTGAAGAAGCTTGGGGAGAAGGGGATGGCGTGGGCTCTGAACCAGACTTTGGTTAGGAGCATAGAGTTGGCAAGAACAACCCTGCCAGTGAGGGTAGTAGGGTGGGCACTGGAAGAGGTGATTTGTTTCGTCACGTTGTCTAGTATATGGCACTCCATTACTGCTGACGCATATCCGCCTGCCTCCATCCACACGCCCAGATGGCGTACCGGTCCTATTGTAGGTCGTGGCACAAAGGGGAGCACCAGTGGAGCGGTGTGTGTTGAGTTAGTAAGGCGTGGACGTGGGCGAGCAGATGGGCCGGGTTGGGAACTGCTTGCTGGGGCCCAGCAGTTCTGAAACCAACCAAGGAGGATGATTTCGGTTTTGGAGGCGTTCAGTGCCACGTTGCTTACCCAGGAATATTCCTGGATGAGGGCTTCAAGCGCGCGTGCATCTTTGTTATTAGACACCCCCACCACGCAATCATCTGCAAATGCCATCATCTTGACTGGGGTTTGGCCTGGCACATGGACCCCAGTGAGTTGGGCATTCACATTTCGCAGTAGTGGGTCAAGGCTGAAGTTGTATAAGAGTGGGCTGAGGGGGTCCCCTTGTCGCAGGCCCCTTTGAGGACGGACTACTTCCATTAGGAAACCTGGGCCGCGCACTGCCATTGTTGCAGATTCCGTGAGCAGCATCACCCAGTTAATGAAGCGGGGAGGTAGGCGGAATTGTTGGAGGCAGGCCCTAAGGTATTCCCAGTTTACCTATCATAGGCCTTTTGTTGGTCCAAGAATACAAGTGCCCCAGAGGCTGTGGACTGACACACATTAGCCACAGAGTGCACGTTATCCCAAATTGACCTTCTGGGGATGAAACCAAATTGTTCTAGGGAGATGGTGGCAGATGCTACAGTCCCTAAACGGTTAGCCATGATTTTTGTTAAAATTTTGGTGTCTGTGTTTGTTAGAGAAATGGGGCGCCAGTTGGCTAAGTCTAGCCTATCCCCTTTCTTGAAGAGTGTGATCGTAAAGGCCTCATGTCCTCCTGGTAGGAGGCGCATTTCCAACAGGCTTTGGTTGAGTGAGGCTAGCAGCAATGGGGATATATATTTAAAATATTTTTTGTAGAATTCATATGGAATGCCATCTGGGCCTGGGCATTTTTGGTTTGGCGCACTGCAAATGGTAGTCCATAATTCATTCAGAGTAATTAAATTCATTATTTCCGGGTATCAGAAAATGGTGCAGATATGAGCTCAGTTGAGAAATTCTGCCATTTCAGCCAGCTGAATTGGTTCAGCTCGGTATAATTTGGAGTAATATCTTTGCGTTTTGATTGCCACTTTGGCCGGTGTGTCCACAATAGAATTATCCAATCTTTGCACCTGTGTGCAGGCCACACTCTGGCATGGTTCAAAAATTTTTTGAAGAAGTATGCGGTGCTCTTGTCACCTTTAGTGATGTGTGTGGCCCTGTATTGGACACAAACCCGATGTTTGTGTTGCCTTTCAAGTGCGTTGAGGTGGGTGGCTGCCTCCGCCCACTTCTGGCCCCATTCAGGGCTATATCCTGAGGCTGGAATGTTGGACTCCAAGTGGGCCAATTCTGCCAGCGTGCACGATATAACCACCGATGTGGCTTGTGAGCATCTGGATGAGAGATGGCAATAGTGGCGGATGGTGTCTTCTTTGAAAGTTGCCCATGTGGAAATGGGGTCCACGCAAAACGGTGCAAAAATGATTTTGCCAAAGTTGCCTCTTCCACCCACGTGGAAAATCCTGGTGATGCGAGCTCTGGGGGGTGGATTTTGCACCAATGTGGGGCCTTTGCAACTGTGATGGGTAAGTGGTATGTTATTGAGACCAGTCGGTGGTCGGAGAATTCCATTTTCATTGTTTTGAAGTGGGAGATGTGGGGTTAGAAGTTTGCCGGCACTAGAATAAGGTTGATGCGGGTCATGGACCTATTTGGCCGTTGTAGACATGGGGACGCATCATGTTTTTGAGCAGTGGGGCATGTCATGGCAGCGCATCCATTAACCCAAGAGTGGCTTTTAGAATACATAGTTCTACATGACCCTGTGGGGCGTGGGGTGAGGGCGGCCACCGGTCCGTTGGTGAGGTTAGCCAACAATTCATATCGCCAATTAGGAAAGAATTGGGGGGTAGCGGGAGGGATTTGACCGATGAGAAAAATTCCCGACGCTCATGTGCACCATTTGGGGCGTAAATGTTGACGATTGTGTGTGCAACATCAGCCCATGAGAAGGTGACAATGAGCACTCGGCCATTTAGGAATGTTTCTGAAGATGTAAATTTAAAAAAATTGTTTTTCTAAATTAGCACCCCACAGTGCTTTGACCAAAAGTATAGGGATGGTAGGAGCATTGTTTTACAAGCTTCCTTGGAACCTCATGGACAGTGGGACTCCTGGATGGCCAGGATATCCATGGGTAAATTGTTTTGTAAAAAACTCAGTTTCCTAGCCCAGGATGGGGAGGCCTTGAGTCCGGTGATATTCAGCATCCCTAGAGTGAAGGTTTCCCCCATCGCACCTTAGGTGTGAGGGGGTGGGACCCCGGGCCCACCAGCCTCTTCCAGGTCCCCACGGGCTTTCACAGCAGCGTGGGTGTTAGCAGCAATACTATTGGGGTTTTTGTTAATTTTTGTGGAAAGAGTCGCATTGGCTTTAGCCTTCACTTTTTGTTTTCCTGACGTCGGACAAATTTTTTGTGGTGCAGATAAGTTCAGTGCACCGTCAAGTGGGGCAAAAAAAAATTTTCGGTTGGGATAGGTCCCAAGTTGGTTTTGACTGGGGCTTGGGTGCAGCGATTGGTGAGATCAAATCTCCTATCAGATCCTCAGATTGAGTGGCCCATTTGGCATGGGCCTCCCAATCTGATTGGGTGATGGATTCCTGAGTTGCTTCCACCGCAAAGGTCTCCATGTCCTCCTGGCGTTGTGAGTGTGGGATGGTGGTGGTAGCCTTGGCCGCTTCCTTGGCCGCGGTCCTATGGCCTGCTTGGCCTTCTTCTGCTCCTGTGGGGAGATGGGCTTTACCAATAGGTAGCATCCTTGTGCTCCCCACGGGAAAGCCTCCTTGGTGCTTGCGGTTAGTTCGTAGTGCGCCTCTCTGCTGGCCATGGTCACTGAGGGGTCTCTTTGAATGGGACGCCCTCTTTAATGAGGCATGCGTGCACCTTATGGCTGAACGCGTCACAGTGGGTGCAAATGGGGGGCGCGCTGTCCACGGTTACCCAGAATGGGTGGGTGGTGTGCCCTGCAATGTCAATAAAGGTGGAGTGCGGGATCTGGGTTAGGTCCTTCGCGATCTCCTCGGTTGGGGTCAGAACTGTGATGGCTTTGCCGGTGCACAGGTGTGGCATCAGCATGAAACGTTGCATTTTGAAATATTGTATTTTGCCATATATGGCGAGACCATCTTTCAGGTGTTGCTCCAAAATGTCACGTTTTACCATAGTAGGCAAAAATTCAAACGTGAGGAAAATTTGGTTTGATTTTGTCCATCTGGTGCATTTAGTTTCGAAGACCTGTTGCCCTTCGGGGAGGTCAACCACTATGCACACCGCTGCAGCCTCATCTGCTGCTATTTTGCTTTCAAAACCTAGGTCCAGCCAACCGTGCAACATGGAGTGAGGTGCAACGTACACCGCGGTTGGGAAAATTTTGTGTACATCTTCACAAAATTTTTCCCATAGGGCCGTTTTTTGGATGTCCAGATACACATGGACTCCGAATTCCACTGACAAAAGTGGCTGGGAATGTGGCATGTTGATGTACTGGTTGCATCGTGCTTGCCACGCGAGTATCTCTGGGGAAATTGTGACCGCCAGTTTTTTTAGATTTTTTTCTATTCCGCCAGATTCTCCGGGGCGTTTTTGAATGTTAGAGGCCGCGGGCCTTCCACCTGCTCCTCTTGCCTTGCTTGCCCAACTGCTCCCAGACATGGGCGCAGACTAATCCCCTCTATGAGATTATCAAACTAGATTTAGTCTTGAATTGAATGGGTTGCAAAAGTGTTTGCAACGAGAAAGAAAAGTTTTGTTATTTGGTGAATACTTTAAGCTTCTTAAAAGTTTTAATGATGTTTATAGGTGCGCTGGTATCCAATACTGCAAGTACTTTGACCTTTTTTCTTAAAGCACTTTTGTAATGTTTTTTTATTAACATGCTCTAGTAAGATTTACACTGATTGACTGAGACCTCTTAAATCTTTAGATGATTGAGACTCTTTATAGAATTATGTGATTTGTGGACCTCTTGTATAATCTTTTAGAGGTAACGTAAAAGAAAGTTTTTGCCATCTACAATGGTCTCAACAAAGTGGATTATATATGATGCTTAGACCAAATAGGATTGTTTTGATGGTTCATAACATTTCACTATCTGGTATTAAATGGCAAGAAACAGTCAATTAATTTGAGCTTTAATCACATTTTAATATGATTCTACTCCTAGGCTAGGTTTTTATTATTTCCTTTGGTATGTAAACCCAATCACACAAATGGCCAGCTTCTTCTTTTGGTTTCTCCTTATTTTCTTTTTTAGTGCAGCTTTACAAAAATTTCTTTCTTGTTGACAATTATTTCACTTAAACTTAGCCACTATTTGGGTATTACTTAACAATTGGGCAATAGACTCTCTCTGTTATAATTTTTGGCAATACTGTTGGAAATATGCCATAAGGGTCACACAGGTCAAAATCCACTGAACAACGAACAGATGATAT
>JAKSZP010004720.1:0-32392 GCA_022478985.1 Massospora cicadina
CTTACTCCTACTCACTTCTTCTTTCTGCCTCCCTTTTCTTCTTTTAAAAAATCTCCCTACTTCTTTCTCTAGCTCAGCTTAACCCTTGGTATTCCTCAACAGATTTGACACATTTTTCTTAGTCAATCTCAATTTGCCATCAATGTAGAATTCATTTGATCATTGAGGCTTCAACAGAATTTCCTCAATTACTGAACCCTAATTGATTTGATCAAGTCTCCTCACATTGCTCTAACCTATTACTCGCCCTCGGGGCTCACTTCACATCTAATTTATGATTTTCCAGAACACTAGCTTATCACCAAGTCATATTGAAATCTCAACACATGCCAACAACTTAAAAGATTTTTGTGCATCCTCAAGCTTTTAAAATATTACAAGTATCAGCTTGGATAGTACATTGAGGTGAGCACGCAGAATGCCTCATCAATAAATATAATTCATCTCATACCTACTTTATGCCTCATACTGCTGATTCATCCACTTTAATTTTGTATGCTTTGAAATGTTTCCTCAGGTCCGCGCTGGATTTTGAATTCCTCAGTCCCCCCTCCCCATCTTACACGGCCATTTGGGTCTGCTTCTGCAGCGTCACGTTTGGAGTTTTTTATTTTATTTTATAAAACTAATTATTATTAAAACCTGAAATAAAAACGCATATACTCCCCTCTTGGGCTGGGCCCAATTAGTATAAAAAATAATAGCACAAGTAGAAGCGAGAGTAGATGGGGTGGACCAGATGAAAATAGAAGAGCCCAAAGCATCCAGGATTGTTATATATGGGCAATAAGGAGGCCCTCAGATAGTATACAATTTGGCAGCTTGGTCTTCAAATATGTCCAGGTAAGTGGTGAGTGGGAGCAACCCCTACACCAAGGCAATAAATGCTTTTATGCCTTAGGATCCCATGAATTAAACCTTAAAAAAGCTAGGAATGTCTCCACCGCACTGTGCATATTATGCCCTGGAAGATATTTTCAACAGGGGTTGCATCTTGAGCCGTGAAAGAAACTATATGCCAGCTAACTTTTCAAGTGGTAGATCCATCTCACCCTCACATATACCACCTGAAATGTGAGGAAACTGCCATGTACAACAGTTGGCAAGAACCACAAGGGCCAGAACATCAAACCAGAGGAGTTAAGACGCTGAAATTTGGCATAAACAAATTATCTTAAATGGAAGCCAGAAAGGATAGTAGACTTTTGCATAATAATGAATGTGAAATATTACAACAGTTTCTAAGATATAAGCTAAAATAACTGAAAATTCCATGATGGCAATGATCATCTAAAGAGTTAGCTAATGTGGAATTGTTTTTACCTAATGAGGAATCATTTAAATAAACTGCAGGTCAGGCTTTTACCCAATGCAAGTGAATCTTCAACTTCAGATTGCCAAATAGCTTATTATTTTAACCACCTCATACTTAAATATATATAGCCAATAATTTATTGAACGATTCTTTGTCATTCCAAAGGCCTTAAATTAACATTAACTTAAAAATATCCTGCCAATTGAAGTTTTGTTGGGCTAAAGTACCAAAATTATTATTAACTTTAAATTTTATATCATCAATTAATCCCATTTACAAATTTAGATACAAATATACTTGGAATAAATCGACTTGACAATCACTTTCTGATAAAGCTTAGGTGCTTTTTCCTTATTCCCGCTTTGTCATATTTTCCCTTGCCCTATTAAAGTACAAAGTTTACATTTAATAAAGGACCTTTTTTACTCATAACATTAATTTTCCTAGTTTTATACTAGAGATTTTGCTTGTCCAAGTGAAACGGAATTTTCCTTGACAACGTCTATTCCATCAAGAGATTGCCCTAGGGACACAAAGTCCACTAGGAGATTTTGCTTCTGCTAATACAACTAATAATAAATGATCTTTAAACTTTTCTCTCTCGTTGCAAATATTTTTGCAACAAAGTCAATTAAAGTCTAGGTAAAGTTTGATAATCTCATCGAGGAGATTAGTTTGCACCCAATCAGGGAGCAGTTGGGCGAGTAAACTTAAGGGCACAGGTGTTGGCCCCACGTCAACCAAGTTTTGTAAATGGCCTAGCAAGTCCTGTGGAATAGATAAAGTTAATACTAAAAACGGCGGTTACCATTTCCCCAGAAATTTTGGCCTGGCAAGCGTGCTGCAACCAGTTCATCAATACGCTGCACTCCCAACCACTATTATGGTGGAATATGGGGTCCATGTGTTTAGGATATTCAACAAATGGCGCTTTGGGAAAAGTTTTGTGGAGATGTACACACACATTTTCAAATGTGGTGTACGTCGCCTCTCACTCCATGCCTTGCGGTTGACTGGATCTTGGATTCAAAACTAAAGAAGTGGCAGATGAAGCCGCAAAAGTATGTGTAGTAGTTGACCTCCCAGACAGTCGATGGGTAGTTAAAACAAAGCGCACCCACTGGACTAAATTGAATCAGGTTTTCGTAACATTTGACTTCCTATCTGCAACAGTCAACCACACCGTGTTAGAGCACCACCTGAATTCTGGGCTTACCAAATATGGGGAAATACAATCCTTTGAGATATAGCGATCTATACTCATGCCAGACCTGTGCACAGGCAAGGCGATTGCTATTCTCACCCCATCTTCGGGATAGTGGAAAATTTGACCCAAATTCCATATACCGCTTTTATCAAAATTAATGGGCAAGACTATCACCTATTCAGGGTCACCGTGGATAGCGCGCCTCCTATCTGCACTTTCTGTCACGCTTTTGTCCACAAGGCCCATACCTGCCCCACCAAGGAGGGCATTATCCAACATTAAATAATATCAGATGCAATGTGCGGTGCAGACACCCACTATGAACTGGCATTGGACACTGACACAGCCTTCCCATGGGGAGCTCAAGGCTGCTACATACAAGTTAAACCAGTGTTCCCACAAGAGTTTAAGAAGGCCAAGCATGCCCACAAGGCAGTGGCCAAGGAAGTGGCCAAGAATGCATCTGCAATCCCGCCAGCCCAGCTCCAGGAGGACATTGAGACTTTTGTGGTGGAAGAAGCTCGTAAATCCCTCAACCAATCATATTGGGCCACCCAAGCTGATAACCCAATGGGTGAGTCAGTTTCACCCGACCAATGCACCCAAGAATCAATTGGGACTTAAGCGCCCAATAATATCCCTACCAAAATTCCAGATTCATATGATAGTGCAACGCAAGCGCACACAATGCCAAAATCTTGGCCCACAGTGGGGAAAAAGCAGAAGGCAAAAGCCAATGCAAACCCCACAGCTAAAGCCTCCCATGCTGAACCATACTCCCTAGCACAGAAAACCCATGCTGCCACACAGCGGCATACTAAAAAAGAGAATGCTGAAGGGCTCAGGTGCCCTTCCCCTCGCACCTAAGGTGTGATGGGGGAGCCTTTACTTTAGGGACGTTGAACATTGCTGGACTCAAGGCCTCACCATCCCGGGCTATAAAACTGAGTTTTTAAAAAATAATTTACCTGTGAACATCCTAGCCATTCAGGAAATCCACTTTTCATGCGGTGCAGTGGAAGCGTGGGCAACCATGCTCCTCCCTTCCCTTTCCTTTTTGTCTACACACTGTGAAGTGCTTGTTAATGTGCACCATAGTTTTTAAATTTATCTCATCACAATTGTACATCGACAGCTGCGTCTTTGTAATCTCCTTTTTGTGGGATGACGAAGTGCATGCTATTGTCAACATTTATGCACCAACCTGTACATGAGATTGTCAGGAATTCTTCTCGTTCATCAATTCCCTTCCGCTACCCCCTGACCCAATTATTGTTGTTGACATGAACTGTTGGATGAACCCAACCACATACTGCTAGTCCTCTTCGCCTACACCCCCACAGGGGCACATTGAACTTTGTGTTCTCAAAGCCACCCTAGGGTTGTTTGATATCCTGCCGCATCATGCTCCGCTCATCACTATCATGTCTCTCCCCTATGTGCACAATGGCCTGCTAGGGTCCATGACCCGCATCAACCTTATTCTTGCGCCGTTGAAATTTCAATCCCAAATTTCCCATATTGCCATGACAAAAATCAATTTCTCCGACCACAGGATGGTATCAGTTTCCTTCCATTTGTCCAATCCAATGGATCAGGCACCAAAATGGTCCAAACTCCGCCCCACCAAGATCATGTTGCCAAAATTTTCCTCGTTGATAAAAACTGTGACCTCAGCTCCAGATTTTGTCGTACTATTATGTGCAGACCCAATTTCTGCCTGGTCAACTGTCCAAGCAGACATAATCTGCCAGGCTCGCCACCTCTCCTCCCATCACTTGCGGGCTGCCTTGGCGGTCATTTTGCGCATGCTGCAGAGTTGGACCACCTGTAGTCTAATGTCCCTGCTGCAGACTACAGCCCAGCTTGGGGCCACAAGTGGGTAGAAGTTTCCGCTCACCTCAATGCACTGGTAAGACATAACAAGCATTGGGTTTGTGTTCAGTATAAAGCAAAGCATATCACAGCAGGTGATACATGCTCCGCTTACTTTTTTTGAAAATTCTTTGCACTGCACCAGAGTTTGGCCTGCACATAGGTGCAAAGGCCAGACCACTCTATTGCGGATAAGCCAGCTGAAGTGGCAATTGAAATCCGAAACTATTACTCCAAATTCTATCAATATGATCCAATTCTGTCAGCTAAAATGTAAAATTTTCTTGAAAGCGCACACATCTGCACCATTTCCTGATTCCCAGAGTTAATGAATTTGATTACTCGGGACAAATTCTGGTCTGCCGTTCATGATGCACTGTACAGGAAATGCCCAAGTCCAGACGGCATTCCTTATGAGTTCTACAAGAAGTACTTAAAATATTCATCCCCACTGTTTCTTGCCTCTCTTAACCAAAGCCTTTTGGAAACGCGCCTCCTACCAGGAGGGCAAGAGGCCTTCACAATTACATTGTACAAAAAATGGGATAAGCTGGACATGGCCAACTAGTGCCCCATTTCACTCACTAACACAGAAACAAATTTTTTATAAAATCATGGCTAACCGTTTAGGGAGTGTTGCCTCTGCTCTCATTTCCCCTGAAAAGTTCGGCTTCATCCCCAAAAGGTCGATTTGTGACAATATACAAACCGTAGCCAACGTCTGTCAATTCATGGCTTCTGGAGCACTTGTGTTTTTAAACCAGCAGAAGGCCTATGATAGATTCAACTGGGACTACCTCAGAGCCTGCCTCCACAAGTTCCGCCTCCCCCTTTGCTTCATTAATTGGGTGACTGTGCTAATGGAATATGCCGCAATGGCTGTGCGTGGCCCTGGATTCCTCACAAATATGGTCCGCCCTCAAAGGGGCTCACACCAAGGAAACCCTCTTAGCCCACTCTTGTATAACTTCAGCCTTGACCCACTTCTTCGAAATGTGAATGCCCGCCATACTGGGGTCCATGTGCAAGGCCAAGCACCAGTCAGGATGTTGGCATTTGCTGATGATTGTGTGGTTGGGGTATCTAACGATCATGATGCACGCATGCTTGAAGATACTATCCAGGTTTACTCCAGGGTAAGTAATGCTGCACTTAACGCCTCCAAAACCAAAATTGTTCTTCTTGGTTGGTATCAAGCCCGCTGGGCCACAGCGCCCAGTTTCCTACCTGCCTCGTCAACTAGCTCACGGGGTCACTTGCCCTGCCCACCCCATTCCGCCCGCTGGTGCTCCCCTTTGTGCTACGCCCCACCGTTGTCCCTGTCCGCCATTTGGGGGTGTAACTGGAGGCAGTAGGGTACGCCTCAAAGGTGATGGAAAACCATATCATGGACAAAATTTTGAAATGCATAGCTTCCCTAAAATCCCGCCAAACCTCCCTTACAAGCAGGATAGTGCTAGCCAACTCTATGCTCCTCTCAAAAGTTTAGTTTGGGGCCCACGCCATCGCTTTTTCCCCTTGTTTCTTCAAGTCATTATATGCCCTGTTGCAAGGGTGGCTTTGGTTAGGCCGCCCTCCACCGGTATGCCTGGATGTCATGTTTGACTCTCGCCATAGTGGTGGTATGGGCCTGCTTAACTTTGAGGCCCATGCTGACAAAATCCTTGGCACCTGGATCGCTGCCATTACTTACCCTACGATCTCAGCCCAACACTGGTCCTGCGCGGCCTGCTCCAACTTCTCCCGCGCCCTGGGCCTCAGCAACCTACCCACCCACACACACTCTCTGTTAAAGTACCTTGCCTCATATCCTTCTGCTGCGGGCCCACATGGGACGTCGCCCCACTTCAAAAGGATCCTCCTCTCCATGCGGAGCGCAGAGTGGAGAATTTGCATCTGTGGGCACAACGCCCAGAGGGGGCGTCCCTCTCCTTGGTTCACCCAGAACATTACAAGGACTTCCTGTTCTGAACGGATTGATAACCATGCGACCCCCTACCATGGCCAGGATGGACTACCTGGACATGGTGGACATCCCCTAACCACTGGATACACAGAAAGCCATTAGGAAATATGCCCACCACCCTCTTCTGCAGACGCAGATTTGTTCCTATGTGTGGCGCTGCTTGAGATGGGTATACCATACTGCTGAGTGCTTCAACGCTTTGTACTCATCTTGCGTTGTGTGTGTCCAGTATGGAACGCTGGTTCACCACCTGGAAGAGTGCCCTCCATCAAAAGCGATTTGGCGTGAGGTACAACGCCTGTTTCTCCAGGATCAGGCGCAGCCCTTCAGCCTGTCTAAGGACATGTTTGCTTTATCCATGGCTTCCCCTCTTCCACCTTCCCTCCATGCCTTGTTAGTTGCAATCACTATGTGGACTATCCACACGATTATCCTAGATGCTATCTCAGGATCCACTCCCACCCTCCAAGAAGATATACGCCAGTTCCAATCACACCTTGTAGACCACTTCCAAGCGTGGTTGTTTGGATACCTCTCACCCTGTCGCCACCAGATTGTCTCATCCTGTTTCTCAGTTTGGTTCATCATATCAGACCCCTTCCTACATACATGCTCAATAATGGCACATGCCCCTACACACGTAACCCCCCTCATTCTCTTGGCGTTCCCGCTGGCAACAGGAGATAGTGTCTGCTTCTCTAAGGTGCCCTCCTCTTGCTGAAGTTCGTTTAGCTATTTAGTATCTTATCGGAAGTGTCTGTCCCCTGGTCAGCCTTCCCCAAATAAAATTAAAAATCAACAATCTAAATATAACTAATAATTATGTTGCCTTTGAAGGACCCAGTATTAAAATTACATTAAAACTTAACACTGGTAATATTGCCAGGGTTCCTTAAGAGGTTACTGGTTAAGACATGCCTTTAAAATAAGCAATACCAACAATAAGAAGATCAATGTACACCAAAGGATTTACTTTAAGAATCAAGAAAGGATGGAAACAGACGAGAGAATGCCCCTCCACCTTATGAATATGGGCTGGTTCTACTGCCTGTGGTTTAGCCAGTATCGAACTACCTGGATTTCACAAATACCATTGACAGTTTGGGCCACAGATTATCTTAACAAGGAAAACCTCCATGGAAGAAGTGAGTTGTGAATTTAAAAGAAAAACACGACTTCTAATGGAGTGAAAACAGCTCAAGCTCATTAAGGATTATACCAAAGCTACTACTAAACGAATTGTAAGGTTGACTATGAACTCAAAGATACCAAGAGGATGAAGAGTAATAGATATAGTTTATGAGGCTATAATTATGATATTTTATTCTAATACAGTAGCAACTCCTAAAGAGTGCTGGCAAATCTACACATCTATCTCAGAAAAAACCTGGGATAAGTTACTAGAATATGCCTTATTGCAACTAACAATTAGATGCTACTGACGTTGAAGTCAAAAAAATCTTGTGTTTAATTTTGCAGCTGAGCTAAAACCATTTGATGAGCCAAATAAAGTATACAAACCAAATGGTTGTCTCACTATTTTGGATCCTGACGCTCCTCACTGCTTTGACGCCAAAGTAAAAGCAATTTATTTGAATGCCTCAACAATCTTTACATTCCTCTGCGCTGATGCTCCTCATTGTTCTGGCACTGAAATAGGAGTCAATGAAGCCTAACAAGAAGATCTTGAAGTTGATTGTGTGACTGCATCAGAACCTTCTGACAAATCAAATGAAGAAGCAAACCCAACTGACTTCCCCATACTCTGTTTTCTGGTGATGAAGCTTACAGATGCTCTGATAAGTTATCTGAACCCAATGTTTTGGCACCAAATTTATTACTCTAAGCTGAGGTGACTGAAAATCTTGACAAATCACTTGCGCTAGCCAAGCCAAGTGCCCTCAATACCAAAGTGCACTCTCATAACATTTATCTTACACCACGCCATCTCCTAAAACAACAACGTGGCTAAAACTGGTAACAGGGCCTCCACATCTGAGGGGATTTCCATACCAAGGCTTACAAAAATCAAACAATTTGCTCAAACCATTCAATCTGAGGGTTGTTGCAACTGATTCACCTCCTCTTGAAAATATCCTATGCAATTCTGAGAGTTTCTTGGCCAAGCTGAATCAAATGCCCAGACCAGTTCACACCCAATTACCAACTTGTTTAGTTCTAATAATTTTGATTTATTAATAATTTTTTACTAGCATTTTAGGCTTACCATCTAACAAAAATTAAAGTCACCAGATCCAACCAATTGGAAGGACTAAGTGATTATTTATATGGTCAGCTAAATTACTCCTTTAATCCACAAACAGCTGAATTGGTGGTTGATACTCAAAACTTAATCTATGGGGGCCCGCCACATAAAATTAGGTTTGCATTGATAAACCAAGATGTCCCGCCAATCCAAACTTAATTTTCAGCGTCTTAAACATTTCTTATGGCCAACCGTTTTATTTAAAAGCCAAACTGCCTGATTTGGATCTTTGGACTAACCCAACCAAGAACAACGTCCCCATCAAATAAAGTCAGAATGAAGACATTATGCTATAGACCAAGTTTGGGGCTGCCCTATTCAACCTGGCGATGCAACTGTCCCCCAGTCAAGGCTTGGAGGGGGATCTATCAGTCTTTGCCCTAATATGAGTAAAACCTCAACTTTAGGTTTTTAATTGCTTATTATATAATCACCTCATTTATATTAATCAAGAGTTTGTTGAACAGTTCTTTGTTGTGCTGAAGTCTCAAAATTGTCATTAGCTTTATATTATTATTATATCAATTGATGTTTTGTTGTTCCAGAGACCAAAATATTTTTATTAGCTTTAAAATAAATAGCATTGACATATCCCCATTTACAAAGTTAAATATAAAAATAAAATACTCAGGATAAATTGCCTCAACAATCACTTTTAATTAAAGTTTAGGAGGTTTTTCCTATTCTAAATTGGTACCTATTTTCCATAGACTTATTAGGTGCTAGGATTACATCAAAGAAAGAACTTTATTTGCACATAACGTTGAATTTCTCATAATTTTATGCTAGAGATTTTGCCACTTCAACCTAATAGAGATTTTCCTTGACAACTTCTATTCCATTAAGAGATTGCTATTGAGACAGAAACAGGATAAGTAATTATGTATCTTTTGAAGAACACGGCCTTTAAAGTATAATAAAAATGCAACAGAAGGGTTAAACCAAGATAAAGTTCAACTATAAGCAATATGGTGCTAACTAATATAAGTGGAAATTGTTCATCATCAGTGTTATTGTGAAAAAGTGGGAAGAAATAAAGAGTTTTGGTCCCTATTGAGCTAATAAACAAAATGGATCAAGTACTGGGGTATAAGTAAAAGCTTATAGACCTTACCAATGAACAACATTTTTTTTTCTGATATCACCAATATCCACTATATGATATATTGTTGTTTTGTTAAATATCTGTAAATTTTAGAATTTACTAAACAATAATATTAAGTCATGAGTCAAATTTGCATTAACTGATCTACCATCAAGTTTATCTCATTATTGTATAATTTACAAAAAAGGGTTGGAGTGCCAACGTAATGCTTCAGTATCAGAATAATTAAATGAGTTTAATTACATATTAGAAAGGGCGCGGCACAACTTTCTTGGCTGATTTTTGACATTTAATGAGAATAAATCTCCAGTTCTACCAGAAACAAAATAAACTGATGAGGAATTAAAAATTTTCTAAAATCTAAGGATACTATACCAATAGGGTGTTTGTCTAAGTGAGCTGAGTTTTTGCCATTCTAAAAGTAAATAATATGCTGGTGTAAAAATAATTAAAATACTTGAGTGGGAATAATACTGAGTGTCTTAGTTGGAAGACTGTGTGCTTTAAGAGAGTTCAGGATTATTTCTTGATGTAAGAACAGTAGAAAGATTTTTCATGTAAAAAGATTGCCTCTTTATTGTCAACACTTTCTGTCTTTGTGTGTTTATTCTCAGGGATAGCAATCTTCACATTGCTTTGATGTTATGCTAATGTTACTGAACCCTATGCTATTAAACTAGTACCAAGGTTAAGCAATCCAACTTTGGATTTTGTTATTAATGCTCACTACTGGGTGCTTACTAATACAACTTGTCATATCTTTCTGTATCATCTGGAACCTTGTCAGTTCCTTCCAGTTCCAACTCTAAGGTCCATGGATCCTGCTATCTTGCTGTACTGGCTATGTATCCTTTCAGAATTAAAAAGGGTCAAACCCATAGTCACTGCCTCTTACCAATATTTCTGACCTCAAGAATAACTTAGATGAAAGATGAGTAGCTTCTGTTCCTCCCCACTTAACTGAACAACCCTAACTTATTTCCAAGACCAAACATATCTTAGTTCAGAATCTACTTAACTTTTTTCTCAAAATGTCAGACAACCCTGATTGTTTGAGAGAATTTAGGAATTTTAGTGCAACAGCAACATTTCTCTCCCCCAAACAGGTGGCTTAATCAGGAGCCACCTTGAAAGAGATCAGCTTTGACACCTGGAGTAACCCCCAGTAAAAGTAATCTAAATAAAAAATCAAATTGGGTAAAAATTAAAAAAGGAGAGGAAATGACGATTATAAATGGCATCAAATTCCAAAATTACTAAACCAGATATATTTTTTTAATCTTTACCAAAATGGTTCAAGTATAGGGAAGGAATCTTGGCAGATATTTTAACTATGGATAATTGATTAGAAAAATCAATTTTAGATTTATTAAATTTTAAATTGCCGTTCAAAACTGGTTATCACAGTACATGAGAATAGCGCTCTACTACATGCTAATAAACTTAAGCTTGGCAACATTCCCCTCCTTGTATAAACATAAAACCAGCACTGTTCTAATGATATGATGTTGGGTTATTTTCATATTATTTGTTTGAGGCAAGCTGACCAGCGGATGGACTTTACCAAAATAGAATGAAAATAAGAAATTTAATTTAAAACTTAAACAGGGTCAACGCTATCAAAGAAAGTTTTGATCCACCTTTAGATTGTGACTTGGATTTTTTTGGTTACATCATGGGTAAGGTGTTGGTGTTGTTTAACCTACTAACCACTAATAGGAAACTTCATCTGTCACCTCATTCAATGTGTGAAGGATGAATTAAAACTTTAATCTCATCAGTTGAAAGCCATATGACCTACCAAATCGCCTTCCACCCCTATTTTTCATACTATTTCCTATTAAATTAAAGATACTTCCAGTTTTATTTTTTAATTTTATAAACCATAACTCCTGATTTACTCAAATTTAAGGGCATAAAAGGGTAACACTTGGTAACTCTAAATGAAGGAGAACCTATTATTGACACATCCATACAAATTTCCAAAAGTAGCATCTTCACTGGTATAAGAAACCACCCACTCTCACTCCCAACAATCCATAAGATCAAAAACTCCTTACCCACCTCATAGATCTAAACTCTCACTGATAGGGCGCCGCTTATTAGTCTGTGCCTGTAGTTGTGTATGATGAGATACCCACATTCACAGGCCAGTTTTCTTTTGGCACTTTGCTATCCTGACACCAATAAAATTAAATTCTTCTATCTCAACATGTCATGGTGAGCTTTAAGGTAAAGTATGTAGGGATCTCATGCAAGCATAAGATGAATTTTTACCCCTTTTAAAAGAATTGACTCTTTTAATCAAGAAAAATTTTAATGGAAATACTAATGGCGTGATAACCCAGGATTAGAATTTTCTCAACAAGAAAGACTTTCAATTTCGCTCCAAAACACCTTGTAGCATTATATAATGGCTCTTTAGAATAGGTTTAGAATGCTAGCAAACGGAGAGAAAATATATGAGCATTGTATTCCACCAACGTGATTAAAATCAATTATATGATCTTTATACGTCTTGTTTTTTAACCACACAGGCCTCATTTGAAGGCTTACTCACAGAAATATATGCTGAAGTACCTTGTCACTTATGTGCAGCCATTATTGCCACATATATAATGCTGGCCTGACAAAATAATAAAAGTAGCAATTTGAACAAGTTTCCTAATTCCAATTGAACAACAATTGCCTTCTTATGTACCCTTTATGATGCTTTCTTTAAAGTGTATAATTCTATAATTTAAACTCAAGAAAGCATAGCAGAAGCACATGTGCATATTGATCAACTAGTTTTGCAGTTATCTCATGAGCTATCACGAGTTATGGGTGACCATATGTTGTAATCAGTTTAAACAAACATCAGGGCAAGATGTTATATATATAATTTAATACTTTAACTAATAAGATTTAGAGGATTTGATTGGCTTAATAGTTAGTTCATCACGCGGCCCTAAATTTTATATGTTTTAGGAAGTCTCACCGCTTGAATTGCTCACATGGTGCCCACCCAGAATCCCAACAATAGGGCTGGTGCGGTATGCTTAGTATGTCACCCTGCCCAAGAGAAAGGGGGTCAAAGTTTCCCTAAGTGTAACAGCCTTGACCCTTATTGTAGAAGTAGTATTTAATAATTTACATTAAATTAGTGATAGTAGAAAATGAGATATTATATTAAATATAATAATATAGGTGATAAGAGGTAAAGCTTAATAGAGAGTTCTTGTAATAATTAAAGTGCTAAGGCTAATTGTGGGGTGAGAGCATTCATGATAAATGGAAGCTAGAATAGTAAACATTATTGGGCAATCAAATGCCTCACTTTGGAAAAACCCTCAGCATTGGTTGCTGATAGACTGATAATAATAATGAAAGATAATAAAATAATGATGGACTATCCTTGGCTTTAGTCACTGGTAATCCTAAAACTTGAATTACAGTTGAAATTGATCTGCAATTGGGTTAGGACTGTTGCTAATCTCGAAATAATAAAAAAATGAAGTCAAGAATGATCCCTGTCACATTGAATTAGCTTAACCCAAGCTAGCGGGTAAATAATTTGGCTTTACCAATAATTTAGTATTGGCGAGTTGCAACCCCTAGTAAGAGGCTTCACCTTAAAGGGTGATGCTGGACATATGTAGTAGCCTAAAATATTGACTCACTATTAAATGACCCCTTACAGAAACAATAATGCATTACTTATTCCCTAAAACAATTGACAATCAATGCTGTGGCCTTGATCCTTATATTAACTCCTATTTTATTTTAATGTACTATCGCTCCATTGCCCCTATGCTGGCATAAAACCATCAGTAATAGGGTCTTATATTACTATGGCGGTTATATGGTAATTTGACTGCATCCAGTGGATCATATCTTTATATGAAATTTCTTTGACTTTAGTTATTAGCTTTTTTACTCAATTTGGATATCACAATTTTAGTCCACCATTCAGAGTTGCTGCTTAGCAACCATGAAAAGCACCAAAAAGATCTTTTTTAGATAACGCATATATGAGAAGGTTTGTCAATGGGAAGATGATATTTTTCTGAAAAAGCTGAGAGAGCCAATCTGGAAAGAATACCATTATCAAGCCCTGGACCACTGGAAGTATCTTATACTACATTGTGCTCCATTTATGTTTAAATAAAAATTCATTTGCATATATAAGGTTTTACTGTTGAGTTTTTGGCCAAGGTCACTGTCCTAATACAGTATCTAGTGTTTGGTGTGTTTAACCTTTGCAATGAAAATAAAACGTCACTAAGCCAATTTTATATGTGATGCTCACTACAGAGGGCTTCACCTTGTCATCCTGAGTCAATTTTTTATAAAAACTGAAACCATAGTTGCAGACTTCTCACCATGGAGGTTGCACAACACTCCAAAGCAGTAATGACTGGACAAAAGGCCCTAATAATGGTCTGCTGTGATTCATCAGGTATGAGTGAATGTGAAAGCTCAAATTGGTCTCCTCTTTAATTCCATACTAGATCACAATTGACAAGTAAAAGAATTAGTAAAAGTTATGGATGAAGATTTTTACTCCATTTTTAATTTTTATCAAGAGCTTGATTACTTATGTAAGGAACTTAAAAACTTAAGGACAAACTGTAAGGTCTCCTTTGAGTGAAACAATGAGCCCTAAAAGTGTACTTTCAGATGTAAACTAATTGCTAATTGCTATAGAAATTATATTTTAGATGAAACGCTGACATTTTTCTGAAATAATGAACCAATTTAGGTTAGCAATTCATCATACATCTTCTAATTCTGGCAGGGTCAAGTTGCTTAGAAACCCTGTCAATAGAGTAGATTACTAATCCTTTTGATATGATCACTGGTGCTTCCAGGCACTTAGAGGATATAACAGATCAACGCTATGTTACTCACGCTCCTTTTATTTATAACTTGTAAAGTCAGATAGGCTCACCTCAGGGCCCTCTGCCCTGTAGCCATGAGAATCAAATTTCTGGTCAACCTTGTTATCTTATCTAAGTTTGACAAGAAGGTGAATTTGCACATATTCTTAGCTTTATAAGAAATCAATGTGACCAGGGCACCTGAGACTTCTAATTTTGCAGTGGTAATGATCTCATTAAACTCTGAAAGTCAGGATTTAGTTATGCCAAATTAAAGAATCCCAGTGTGTCCTACTTTAGGTCAGGGATATTCTTAAAATATTTGGAGGAGCTGAAAGGGTGACCACACAAAAGATGAAATTCCTGAATATCTCGTTATAAAAGAGATGAAACTACTGAAACATTCACTAAAGGTTTTTATTTGGAAGTGAAGACACTATCTGAGGCTAAAGCTATATATGACTTTGCCCAGACCACCTTTTACCACGCCTATTAGCCTACGCAGAATTGTATAGGGTTCTGATAAAAGTACAGAATGAGGAGAACAATATAACTCATATGGAGAATTATCTATATTGATGCGCAGTTACTTTTATGGCGCTGAACCAAAGTCTGCGGGAGCCTCATGACCCACAGTCCTGGGCCATCTTTATGAAGCAATAACTATCTTGACCCTCTGACTATTGTTTTAATCAGTCTGACCGTACTCAGATCACTTGATTTTTTGTAAAAACTTGGGGCATTTTGCAATCTACTGTCCAAAACTATGTTCTAGACACAGGGTTCAATTATTAAAACCGGTGCATGAAAAAGACTTAGGAAAAGACAGGGAAGAGTAGAACAGGGATTTTATTCCTTCGCCCCATCTATTTAATACAGTATAAAATAAATCTCCTACTTCTTCTTCTATCTGGTAAAACGCCATGAATGATGCGTCATTTCTGGTAGCTCAGTGAGTAATAGTTGACAATTGTGTAGTTCGACACTATTCACTCTGGAGAGGAAAGAAAAAGTGAGTTAGTGCCAGAAAATGTATTAAATCCTTATGTTCAATAGTTAGTGCAACAAGAGCTTTTGGTTGGTTATGGTGATTTCCCCAAACTGAATGGGTTCAAGTGGCGATACATATTTAAGTTTCAAAAGAATCAAGACATTGATTATGCAAAGAGATTCAGCATTGTTTGGATCAAGTGGACACCTTGGGGGCCCATACAATTAATTCTTCAGATGATAAATTTCTGAGTGTACCTACATCAATACTAAAGTAAAATAAGTTCAAGGACTTAGCTATCCTGGACAGTGGAGCACCAGTTAGTATTGTGTATACAAGCTGGTTAAAAGACTTGGCCTCTCACCAGACCTAAATATTGGAAAGTATATGGTACAGCAGGCCCCCATACCACTATATCATAACGAGCTTACAGTGTTTTGTCATTGCAGTTTGGTGCCTAAGTATTATCTTCTCCTGCCATTAATTTTGCAAACCAGCTGTATGACTTCCTCCTTGGAACCTCATTTATGAAAGCTTATGGATTATAGCAGTTTTAAGAAAACACCCTAAAGATATTGGGGCAAACTCTTCTACTATTTTATAACTGGAAGGAAGAGACACCGCGCCTAAAAATCAGGGATAAGTTAATCTTGCTTTTGAGGATGGCATAGTCCCCCATTTAATATTGGCAGCTTTGTCGCCATATTCTCTGGTTAAATAATCAGGTCTTGGAATATAAGATTATTCCATTACTAGAAAGTTGTAGTCTGACTATTCTAACGAACCACCAAATTACTGTGAGAACTTTAAATTGATTTTAAAATTCCCCTGTGGTTCTATAGAGATATTCACTCAATTGTGTCAATTTAAATTAGAAATGGACACCATACCAGGGATTATCCTTTTCAACAATGGCGAAATTCAGATAGTTCTAGCCACCTTAAATGAATACCTATTCAGATCCAGCGACATCAACTGGTTGCATTTGTACAACTTATACTAGTTGAAGAAGTCCAGAATATTTTGAGTTAAGTCACTTTGATGAACTAGGACTAAACAACAGTACTGAGAAATCCCAAGTCTTTTAATTCCTCAGGAAAACACCTCTAGGTTAATTTTCATGGCTTAATGACATGATTAGGAAACCACTATAAGTTTAAAGCTGGTCGTCAGGAGGCCAAAAAGGTTAAGTTGGCAGGCCTCCCTGACCTCAAACATACCATTGACTAACGCCGGGTTCAGGCAAGATATTCCTAGGTTGGTCCTGGGAATGTGTGTGATGCTTGGCCTGGCATCACAGCCAGGGTGTTAAAATGCACCAACTACGTTTAAAATCTTGACAATTTTTTATGTTTGCTTGAGGAATAGGGTTTAAACTCCATTCCATTTTTATATTATTAAATCAGGTAGAGTCCAACTACAATCCATAACTCAAAATGAGTCAATTATGAGTTACAGAACCCTGGATAATGGTAGCATGCGCCTATTGGTACACACAGACTTAAAAACACTTCTACAAGTTGATGACTAGCCCCTTATTGTTTAAGTTTGTTTCCATGATAACAACTTTTCTTATTTATTAACTTCCTAGTAATAATCTCCGTTAGCTTTATGTATTTAATATGGCTCTTAGGCGAACATGTGCACTGACCTCTTCAAGAAAATCTCTAACAGAATTGGTCCATTTA
Organism: Massospora cicadina; assembly: GCA_022478985.1. Taxonomy (NCBI): domain Eukaryota; kingdom Fungi; phylum Entomophthoromycota; class Entomophthoromycetes; order Entomophthorales; family Entomophthoraceae; genus Massospora; species Massospora cicadina. The sequence continues at coordinate 17,276 of JAKSZP010004720.1, forward strand.
TTTTAACTAAATTATCTCCATATCTGGTGCACCACTGGACCACCTAACCCCCTCCATATCAAAGCACCCAAGCACTCCTACACAGATCTCCACTTGGTTGTGGACTCCCTTTCGGGGTCCAACAAAGTTTGGTTGTTTATTTTTTATATACTACTATATACCACGCTGTACACCCTTGCTCTGGGTCCTTTTTGCTCCAGCATCCTCCGTGGTGCCCTGTTTATCATCTTGCTAATGACTAGTTCCCTGTTGTGTGGCTGTGTATCCCGCATCATTTTTCTGGGAATGCGAGAGTTACATACACTTTCATGACATTAGTCAACAACAACCTTGTTTTACGTGCAATAGAATTTATCATGTGGGACTTTCACTACATGCTAATTGGGTGCGACAGAATTTAGTCATGGCCACTATGGGGCTCACCACCATTTTCTCTTTGGCCAATAATTGGTGTGTCTCATCATTTTTCTCGCTACCTCCAAGTGGGAAGTGCCCACCCTTCTTGCTTGTATCTGGTGAATTTAGATGCTTCACAATCCAGGTGTTGTGATTACCTGACTTTCCCCCAAAAATTAACAAAAACTATTTTATTAAAATATTTTTTCAAGAACCACATTTGGACGGTGCATGTGGGATTATCAACAAAAGTCCTGGTAGTGATGGCCTTGGATAATGATGCACAACCTGCTGCCAAATTGATTATAGGGTTGTTACAGCCCAAAACGCGTTTTATAACGCTGATTCCATATATAAGACTGAGCCCTATATCATCTACTGTGGATCTAGTTTGAAACCAATTTGATTATATCAGATCATCCCAGAGAACGCGCTTGACTCCTACCATGATCCACAGAACAAAGGTGGCGGAAAAGGAGTTACTTTTACAATATAAAAAATTCTTATGCAATTGCTGAAGATATGGTGGGATATGTGGCCTCAGTATTAAGAGTGGCCAATTACCCCTCTCCATTCTATGATGCAAAGAATTATCCTGTTTCATGCTTATATCTGATGAAGAATATTCTGGTGAAGTATTAGCGTTGTCTGCTTTAAATAAAGACTATTTGGGATAGATTTTGTTGACTGCTACACTTTCATCCCCCTTATGGAAAATCAACACACTATTTTGCTTGATACAGGAGCCTCTGAGAATTTTATAGACCAAGACCTAGCAGACTACCTTGAGTTGAGTTACTTGCCTGGTGGTATGGTAAGGGGAGGGGCTTTCCAAAGTATACCCACGCTGAAGGTTCTGGGGATGCATATTATTTAAATTTAAATTTATTGCAGGGAAGGCCGACCATGGGATGGACACTTCCGAATATGACTCAGACGAGACAAAACTTAGTACCAGGGGAGGCACCCCAGAGAAGCGATGCTATCTCTTGTTGCCAGCGGGAACGCCACTTATGGGAAAGGGGAGGGAACGTGTGTAGGGGACGTAGCCACTATTGAGCACGTGTGGAGGAAGGGGTCTGATTTGATGAACCAGACTGGGAACCAGGAGGAGACCAGCTGTCAGCGACGCGGTGGGAGATATCCAAACATCCACGCTTGAAAGTGATCCACCAAATGAGACCGGAATCTGTGGACAGCTTCAGGGAGGGTGAGGGATGGATCCAGCGATGGCATCCAAGACAATCATGTGGATAGTCCACATGGCGATTGCAACCACCAGAGCACGGAGGGAGGGTGGGAGGGGGAGGCCATTGATGAAGCAAACATATCTCTTGACAGACTAAAGGGATGTGTTTGATCCTGGCCTAGCAGACGTTGGACTTCGCGCCATATTACTTTAGAGGTAGGGCAATTCTCTAGGCGGTGAAACAGCGTTCCATACTGGCCACACACGACACAGGATGAGTGTAAAGCATTAGAGCGCTCAGCTGTACGATACACCCGCCTCAGGCAGCGCCACATGGGAGCGGACTTGAGGCTGCAACAGAGGATGGTGTGCGTATTTCCAGATAGTCTTTTGGGTCTCAGTGGAATAAGGGATGTCCATCATGTCCAGGTAGTCCACCCTGGATAGGACTTGGGGTCGAATGGGGATCACGCCATTATGGATGGGTAGCCCCTGTACTTCTTGTGTGAACTGAGGAGAGGGGCGGCCTCTTTGGGTTGTTTGTCCAATAATACGAATTCTCCACTCTGCGCTTCGCATGGAGAGTAGGATTCGTTTGTAGTGGGTTTTGGTCCCGTGAGGACCTGTGGCCGATGTGTGTGATGCGAGGTATTTCATCAGGGAGTGGGGGTTTGATGGATTGTTGAGGCCCAAGGCTCGTGAGAAGTTGGAGCAGGCCGCGCGGGACCAGTGTTGGGATGGGAGTGTAGGAGCAGTGACGGCCACAATCCAGGTGCCCAGGATCTTGGCGGCATGGGCTTTGAAGTCAAGTAGGCCCATGCCACCATGATGATGAGGGCCAAACATGACCTCTAGCCGTACTGGTGGAGGGCGGCCAGACCAAAGCCAACCTTGTAACAAAGCATACAGGGATTTGAAGAAGCTTGGGGAGAAGGGGATGGCGTGGGCTCCGAACCAGACTTTGGATAGGAGCATAGAGTTGGCAAGAACAACCCTGCCAGTGAGGGTAGTAGGGTGTGCTCTGAGAAAGGCGATTCGCTTCATCACGTTGTCCAGTATATGGCACTCCATTACTGCTGACGCGTATCCACCTGCCTCCATCCACACGCCCAGATGGCGTACCAGTCCTATGGTAGGTCGTGGCACAAAGGGGAGCACCAGTGGAGCGGTGTGTTTTGAGTTAGTAAGGCGTGGACGTGGGCGAGCAGATGGGCCAGGTTGGGAACTACTTGCTGGGGCCCAGCAGTTCTGAAACCGACCAAGGAGGATGATTTCAGTTTTGGAGGCGTTCATTGCCGCGTTGCTTACCCAGGAATATTCCTGGATGAAGGCTTCAAGCGCGCGTGCATCTTTGTTACTAGACACCCCCACCACGCAATCATCTGCAAATGCCATCATCTTGACTGGGGTTTGGCCTGGCACATGGACCCCAGTGAGTTGGGCATTCAAATTTCACAGTAGTAGGTCAAGGCTGAAGTTGTATAAGAGTGGGCTGAGGGGGTCCCCTTGTCGCAGGCCCCTTTGAGGACAGACTACTTCTGTTAGGAAACCTGGGCCGCGCACTGCCATTGTTGCAGATTCTGTGAGCAGCATCACCCAGTTAATGAAGCGGGGAGGTAGGCGGAATTGTTGGAGGCAGGCCCTAAGGTATTCCCAGTTTACTCTATCATAGGCCTTTTGTTGGTCCAAGAATACAAGTGTCCCAGAGGCTGTGGACTGACACACATTAGCCACAGAGTGCACGTTATCCCAAATTGACCTTCTGGGGATGAAACCAAATTGTTCTGGGGAGATGGTGGCAGATGCTACAGTCCCTAAACGGTTAGCCATGATTTTGGTTAAAATTTTGGTGTCTATGTTTGTTAGAGAAATGGGGTGCCAGTTGGCTAAGTCTAGCCTATCCCCTTTCTTGAAGAGTGTGACTGTAAAGGCCTCATGTCCTCCTGGTAGGAGGCGCGTTTCTAACAGGCTTTGGTTGAGTGAGGCTAGCAGCAATGGGGATATATATTTAAAATATTTTTTGTAGAACTCATATGGAATGCCATCTGGGCCTGGGCATTTTTGGTTTGGTGCACCGCAAATGGTAGTCCATAATTCATTCAGAGTAATTAAATTCATTATTTCCGGGTATCAGAAAATGGTGCGGATATGAGCTCAGTCGAGAAATTCCGCCATTTCAGCTGGCTGAATTGGTTCAGCTTGGTATAACTCGTAGTAATATCTTTGCATTTTGATTGCCACTTTGGCCAGTGTGTCCACAATAGAATTATCCGATCTTCGCACCTGTGTACAGGCCATGCTCTGGCGTGGTGCAAAAAATTTTTTGAAGAAGTATGCGGTGCACTTGTCGCCTTTAGTGATGCATATGGCCCTGTATTGGACACAAAACCGATGTTTGTGTTGCCTTTCAAGTGCGTTGAGGTGGGCAGCTGCCTCCACCCACTTCTGGTCCCATGCAGGGCTGTATCCTGTGGCTGGAATGTTGGACTCCAAGTGGGCCAATTCTGCCAGAGCATGCAAGATAACCGCCGATGTGGCTTGTGAGCGTCTGGATGAGAGATGGCAATAGTGGCGGATGGTGTCTTCTTTGAAAGTTGCCCATGTGGAAATGGGGTCCATGCAAAACGGTGCAACAAACAATTTTGCCAAAGTTGCCTCTTCCACCCACGTGGAAAATCCTGGCAACGCGAGCTCTGGGGGCAGATTTTGCACCAATGTGGGGCCTTTGCAACTGTGACGGGTAAGTGGTATGTTATAAAGACCAGTTGGTGGTCAGACAATTCCATTTTAGTTGTTTTGAAGTGGGAGATGTGGGGTTGGAATTTTGCCGGCGCTAGAATAAGGTCAATGCGGGTCATAGACCTTAATTGGCCGTTGTGGACGTGGGGATGCATCATGTTTTCGAGCAGTGGGGCATGTCATGGCAGCGCATCCATTAACCCAAGGGTGGCTTTTAGAACGCGTAGTTCTACGTGACTCTGTGGGGCGTGGGGTGAGGGTGGCCACCGGTCCATTGGTGAGGTTAGCCAACAGTTCATGTCACCAATTAGGAAAGAATCGGGGGGTAGTGGGAGGGATTTGACCAATGAGAAAAATTCCTGATGCTCATGTGCACCGTTTGGGGCATAATAATTTGACGATTGTGTGTGCAACATCGGCCCACGAGAAGGTGACAACAAGCACTCAGCCATTTAGAAATGTTTCTGAAGATGTAAATTTGAAAAAATTGTTTTTCCAAATTAGCACCCCACAGTGCTTCGACCAAAAGGATAGGGATGGTAGGAGCATTGTTTTCCAAGCTTCCTCAGAACCTCATGGACAGTGGGACTCCTGGATGGCCAGGATATCCACGGGTAAATTATTTTGTAAAAAACTCAGTTTCCTAGCCCAGGATGGGGAGGCCTTGAGTCTGGCGATATTCAGCATCCCTAGAGTGAAGGTTTCCTCCATCGCACCTTAGGTGTGAGGGGGTGGGCCCCTGGGCCCACCAGCCTCTTCCAGGTCCCCAAGGGCTTTCACAGCAGTGCGGGTATTAGCAGCAACGCTATTGGGGTTTTTGTTAATTTTTGTGGAAAGAGTCGCGTTGGCTTTGGCCTTCACTTTTTGTTTTCCCGACGTCGGACGAATTTTTTGCGGTGCGGATAAGTTCGGTGCACCGTCAAGTGGGGCAAAAATTTTTTTTTGGTTGGGATAGGTCCCAAGCCGGTTTCAACTGGGGCTTGGGTGCAGCGATTGGGTGAGATTGAATCTCCCATCGGATCCTCAGATTGAGTGGCCCGTTCAGTATGGGCCTCCCAATCTGATTGGGTGATGGATTCCTGAGTTGCTTCTGCCGCGAAGGTCTCCACGTCCTCCTGGCGTTGTGAGTGTGGGATGGTGGTGGTGGCCTTGGCCGCTTCCTTGGCCTCAGTCCTATGGGCATGCTTGGCCTTCTTCCGCTCCTGTGGGGAGATGGGCTTTACCAATAGGTAGCAGCCTTGTGCTCCCCATGGAAAGCCTCCTTGGTGCTTGCATTTGGTTCATAGTGCGCCTCTCCGCTGGCCATGGCCGCCAAGGGGTGCTCTTGGAATGTGACGCCCTCTTTGATGGGGCATGCGTGCACCTTATGGCCAAATGCGTCACAGTGGGTGCAAATGGGGGGCGCGCTGTCTACGGTTACCCAGAATGGGTGGGTGGTGTGCCCTGTGATGTCAATAAAGGTGGAGTGCGGGATCTGGGTAGGTCCTTCACGATCTCCTTGGTTGGGGTCAGGACTGTGATGGCTTTGCCGGTACACAGGTGTGGCATCAGCGTGAAACGTTGCATTTCAGAAAGATTGTATTTTGCTGTATATGGCGAGACCATCTTTCAGGTGTTGCTCCAAAATATCACGTTTTACCGTAGTAGGCAAAAAGTCAAATGTGAGGAAAATTTGGTTTGATTTTGTCCATCTGGTGTGTTTGGTTTTGATGACCCGTTGCCCTTTGGGGAGGTCAACCACTATGCGCACCGCTGCAGCCTTGTCTGCTGCTATTTTGCTTTCAAAACCTAGGTCCAGCCAACCGCGCGACATGGAGTGAGGTGTAACATACACCGTGGTTGGGAAAATTTTGTGTACATCTTCACAAAATTTTTCCCATAGGGCCATTTTTTGGATGTCCAGATACACACGGACTCCAAATTCCACCGATGAAAGTGGCTGGGAGTGTGGCGTGTTGATGTACTGGTTGCATCGTGCTTGCCACGCGAGTATCTCTGGGGAAATTGTGACCGCCAGTTTTTTTAGATTTTTTTCTATTCCGCCGGATTCTCTGGGGCGTTTTTGAATGTTAGAGGCCGCGGGCCTTCCGCCTGCTCCTCTTGCCTTGCTTGCCCAACTGCTCCCAGACATGGGCGCAGACTAATCCCCTCTATGAGATTATCAAACTAGATTTAGTCTTGAATTGAATGGTTTGCAAAAGTGTTTGCAACGAGAAAGAAAAGTTTTTGGGGATGCATATTAAGAAAGATGGTCCCAACCCATTTTTTTTTTTTTTTTTTTTTTTTTTTTTTTTTTTTTTTTTTTTTTTTTTTTGGGGATGCATATTATCAAGTTGGAAAATATCATTTGATGAACCGTTTCTAAGCAATCAAAAACCTTCTGTACCCCATTATTTTGGGGGTAGACTAGTGGCAGAATATTGGCATAAAAAACTTGAAATACAATACCTTGTTATTAACTTTAAAGAATGGCTATATATTAGTTGACCTTTTGTCTGAAGCAATCTCTCAGGCAATTTTCCCAAAATGCCCATATACCTACACTCTCAGTCTTGCTCCGTTGCCGAAGCCCTCTCTGGAGGTACCTTTACCTTCCTGTTTGGAAGGGTTGAATCTTCTTTTAATGCGGCTTTAGCCAATGTATTAAAAGCTCATTTAGAGTTTAGTTGAGAGTTAAGCTCACCATTAATATGGTATGTATATCTTCCCCTATTTACCTTTTGAATGTACGGGAGGAAGTGGCCTTAGATTTGTGGGTCAAGAAGCAGTTAGCTAAAGGCGCAATATCTCAGCGCACCTCCCCAGTATGCTTCCCACTTCTCTTGTGAAGAAGGCCAATGATAACTTACGCCCATGCATAGATTATGGGAATCTTAACAATATCAAAGCAATAGACTTGCATTTTTTCTGGAGAACTCACACATTGCTTGCTATGTGGAGAAAGTGAAAGTCTTCTCAAAACTGGATTGCTTAAATGCGTTCAATTAGCTTTGGAGCAAGAAGGGCCATGAGTGGCTCACCGCATTCCAAACTGAAACAGAATTTTTAATAGTTTTGGGTTATGCCCTTTGGGCTTAAAAATTTACCTGCTATCTTCCAACATCATTATATGTGGCTTTGGGGGACCTTCTGGGTATGTGCGCAGTGGCCTACATGGATGAAATTATGGTGTTTTCCCTATCATGAGTCCCATGCAGTACATCTATGCAGGTGGTGGAGCGTTTGAGGGCAGCTGAACATACGTGTCAGGCAAACAGCATGTTAGAATTAGATTGGCCTGTCAGTCTAGGTGCTGAAGCACCCAAACTGCAAACCATAATGCCAGAGGCACAGCTGCTGGTATGACGGCTATGGAAATTGAGAGGAGTTCAGCCAAATATTGCCTATGAGCCATAATCTCGTAAAGAAACAATGAAATACCAGATGAATACAGCCATAAACCCCAAGGGGTGTTGGAATGCTAGAGGAAAGGGCGTTTTGTTTTTCAGCATACAAACTAGAATTATGGAAATGATTTTTATTGAAAAAAAGAAAATTAACCAGTAATTTTCTCAGCGTAAGGTCACTGATTTAATAATAGTAGTCAATTGATGTGGAACCAAACAGGGATCAGGTCCCACAAGTTTGACCTAACTGGAAAAGTTTTTGGGGAGGGGGCAGATAATTTTAATGGAAACCAACATCAAAGGATTTGGTGGTAGGCTGAGTCACTGTTGGTTTGACCTCAAATATCTGAACTGAGGCTCAACTACATTCCCATTGGTTGGCATGACAGCATCTGGCCCAACAAGCGAGAGTAATTCCCCATGGCCACCCCACTTAGGGTTGGTCCCAATTGTTTGGAAACGGGTTTGGGATGCCCAACCAACCCATGCCTGGTCGCTGGGCCATTTGTTCAGTCAAGAGAGTTACGTTGGCCATAATTCCTTATTTTCTGGATAGAGGTTTTGAACTGTCGGTGATGGCTTCTGAAGATACCAACTGTACATTGGGGATCATTCCTGACAATTTCAGGGGGGTATGCGTCGACGATCATTTTGGCAACTGTCTCAAAACTGTCCAAAGTTCCAGCTGATAATTTGACAATTGTCCCTTTTTGAATATGTATTTTCTGATTGTCCAGCTTTGATCCCATTGGTCTTGATCCCTTCAACTTATATTTGGTGATCTCAGCGCAGATTTCCTTAATATGGCTAACAAGTTCAGATGAGGTGAGTGAGGGTACCTGTGGAAGAATCAGAAGAGGGAGGGCTGTTATCCAGCACTCGTCTACCACATGGGTGAGGTCGCCCTATGTGACGAGATGTACATACCCTCTTCATCCCCTTTTTATTTAGAAATGGGAAAAGCGACAGATCTACACACAGGGGACGTTCCACTGGACTTACAATACGCTAAAAATCAGTAAATTTTAATTCTATAAGTCCAAGGTTACCTTCCTGGGCAACGTCATATTTGAACAAAGCCATATGATAACTCCAGACAAGGAGAAGGCGATTAACAAAGTCCCACCTCATCTTTGGTCAAAAAATTGAGGAGATTTTTTGGACTTATACGTTCTTTAAGAAATTCACACCAAATCTTTCTGAGATGGCGGCGCCCTTGTACAAGGTAAGTGGAGCTAAAGTGCTCCAGTAGTTCCTCAATTTGCAGGATTCCTTCCAAGCTGTAAAGTGCACCCTGCTGTCCACATCCATCCTTTCAGGATTTTAACCAGATGAATCCTTCTGATAGTATCCAAATTAGGGGTTTTGGTTAGTTAGGCATAATTGCTGGCTAATTACCTAGTTTGATACTATTTAATGTTTTATATTTGATCAAGTTTAGTTTCACCGGAAGCTGCATTCGCTGCCAAAATGCCATCCAAAGATTATTGTGGGAGTTTCCAGCGGAAAGCTGATGAATTTTTTATGAATCGTCCAAAATGGTTCCACCATCTAATTTAGAGCACCAGCAACTCATTCCAAGGATGCCTGAAATCCTATTTATTTATGAATTTATATATGATTGACCAGCGACTTATGCTGAGGATGGATTGACCTAATATTAATTCAGTGATCAGATGAGCAGATCTGGAGGGAATTGCTATAAGTATGAATGAATGAAGTTTCCAATATGATATAGAGTTGTGGTATCAAGAGGACGATGGGTTTTCTGGTAGTTAATTGGCCAAAGAGTACTTGGGCGCAGTAGCCCTAAAGTAGTATAAATAGTCGTTCATTCCCTCCAAATAAATATCTCTCATTTGCCATCTTTCCTGTTTGTTTGAAGTAGCTTGGTTCAACTATAGTGGGGAAGGTGGTATAGGAGATCCCCAATAGGCGCAGGTGGTCACGCCTGGAGTGGCCGGCGCTGCCAGCTCCCATGCCTCCTCTCTATGAGGAGCCAGTGGGAACCTGGCCAGCTGGCTACCAGCGGATGAGCTGCATAGCCACCAACCCTAGTGGGGTGCAGCGCGGGAGGTGCCATAGCTACCCAAGAAGGGGGATGGACTCGCTGGGGCATGCCCAGATGGGTTGGTGAAGGTTCACGAGGGTGGGGCAGCGCGGAAGTGCTGAGCCACCCAGGAAGGGGGCAGGACTTGCCAGGACACATGCCAAGGACGCCTGGGGCTAAAGGCGAAGCCGTTGGTGGTTAGTTGGTAGGTTGGACGCAGGACTTATAGGGGTTGGTACGCCAATGAAGGCGAAATAGCAAAGGGCCACCAGTCTTCATACTGGTTGGCCTGGCACACTAGTGAAGGCCAAGATTGATTTCACAACATTGGTGCACATTACAGGGGGCTTCGCTGGTGGGTTGCTTGAGTAGTTGGAGGTTTGGTTAAAGAGTGGCGAAAGCCACTGGTTAAGACCAGCGCTCCTTTGTGAGGGCGCTGGGAGGTCTTGACCCACCATTGGGGTGGGTCACAAAGAAGGATATCATCTGGTTAAGTGGAGGGCAATGTCAGGATTTTAACCAGATAAATCCTTCCAATAGTATCCAAATTATGGGTTTTGGTTAGTTAGGCATAATTGCTGGCTAATCGCCTAGTTCAATACTATTTAATGTTATATATTTGATCAAGTTTAGGTTCAGCAGAAGCTGCATTCACTGCCAAAATGCCATCCAAAGATTGTTGTGGAAGCTTTTAGCAGAAAGCTGATGAATCTTTTATGAATCGTCCAAAATGGTTCCACCATCTAATTTGGAGCACCAGCAACTCATGCCGAGGATGCTTGAAATCCTATTTATTTATGAATTTATATATAATCGACTGGCGACTTATGCTGAGGATGGATTGACCTAATATTAATTCGGTGATCAGATGAGTGGATCTGGAGGAAATCGCTATAGGTATGAATGAATGAAGTTATTGATCTGATAGAGAGTTGTGGTATCAAGAGGACGATGGGTTTTCCAGTAGTTGATTGGCCAAAGAGTACTTGGGCGCAGTAGCCCTGAAAGTAGTATAAACAGTCGTTCATTCCCTCCTAATAAACATCTCTTGTTTGCCATCTTTCCTGTTTGAAGTAGCTTGGTGCAACTAGAGTGGGAAAGGTGGTATAGGAGATCCCCAATAGGCGCAGGTGATCATGCCTAGAGTGTCCAGCGCTGCCAGCTCCCATGCCTCCTCTCTATGAGGAACCAGTGGGAACCTGGCCAGCTGGCTACCAGCGGATGAGCTGCATAGCCACCAACCCTAGCGGAGTGCAGCGCGGGAGGTGCCATAGCCGCCCAAGAAGGGAGATGGACTCACCAGGGCATGCCCAGGTGGGTTGGTGAGGGGTCACGAGGGTGGGGCAGCGCGGAAGTGCTGAGCCACCCAGGAAGGGGGCAGGACTTTCCAGGACACATGCCAAGGACGCCTGGGGCTAAAGGCGAAGCCGTTGGTGGTTAGTTGGTAGGTTGGACGCAGGATTTATAGGGGTTGGTACGCCAATGAAGACGAAATAGCAAAGGGCCACCAGTCTTCATACTGGTTGGCCTGGCACACTAGCAAAGCCCAAGGTCGATTTTGTGACACATCCTTTGCCATGCAGATCCAGTAAAAGATTTTATTGTGGCTACTGATGCCTCCAACTTCGCCATAGCAGCTGCCTTATTACAAGTAGCAAAGATGGAATAGAGCATCCAGTGTAATATTTTTCCAGGAAGATAGTTTTGCCTGAGTTAAATTATGACATATATATATGATAAAGAGTTATTAGCAGTGGTTAAAGCTCTGACTTATTGGCGTCATCACTTGCATGGCTCATCCCTACCATTCTGCGTTTGTATTGGTTACCATGCCTTGTTGTACTAACGCGCACCTCATGCCTTGACTCCACGGCAAACCTGCTGGCATGAGACCTTGTTCCAATTTGTGTTTTTCTATGAGCTCACAAAAGGCACAGATAATGATTTGACTGACGCTTTCAGTTGGAACCCTGCATTATCCCTTGATCCCAAAGAATTGAGTTGTACAACACCCATTTGGTGATTCCTCCTGTTAAAGTGGTTTTTTGACCCTCCACCTTATCTTGTGTGGAAGTTTTAGCTTCATTGGAGAACTTTGAGATAGTATAATATGTTCATAAAGGTTGTTCTTTCCAGTCATTATCAGTGGAATATACTAAAGTAGTGGCCAAATACAAGCAGAATCAGAGATTATACCCAAAGGGACCATGTTTAAGATGAGATATTATGGTTCCAGGGTCGTATGTGGGTTTTTGTGGGACCACTCCATTTGTAAGTGATCAAGGAACACCCCGATGGCTTAACTTCAGGGCACCCAGGAAAACTGAAGGCTAAAGAGCTGATATGACGGACATAAAACTGGAAGTGTCTGGCTGCAAAGGTGGCAAAACATTCCAAGAAGTGGTTTGAAATAGGATAAAACTAAATTGTCAGCCTCTCGCAGGTTTGTTGGTGCTTGTATAAAAGGAAACAGGACCCTAAACTTCCTTGTTTGTCAATTTTATTGTAAAGCTGCCCTTGTCAAATGGGTATGATGCTATCATAGTAATGGTGGACCGGTTTACTAAGTTATCCATTTTATTTCACGTAACACCACAGTAACAGCGGCGCAGATGGCTAAGTTATTTGTTTCACATGTGTTTTCCCTCCTTGAGTGCTCCAGAAGATTATTAGTGACTGGGGACACCAGTTCACATCCATATTTTGGGAAGAGTTGTGTAAAACTATTCAGATATGTCCCTGCCATTCTACTACCTACCACCCCTAATATGATGGACTGATGGAATGAGTGAACCAGTGCCTTGATTTTTTTTGTTGTTACATTTCTGCGGGCCAATCTGATTGGGCTTCCCATCTTCCCATTGTAAGACTTGGGACCAGCCCTTGCAACTAATATAGGGTTCAGCACCCCTTCCAGATGAAAAGGGGCCCCAAGGCTCCAGTGGACCCTCTGTTAAAGCTGGGCGACTCGTTCATGTGATAGATGAGCGCTTGGTGACAGCTTTTCTACCCAAAGCCATCCAACTCCCACCCCTTCCCCCCTCTTCAATCCTGGTAAGATTGATAGAAGGGGTCTTCAGAGAGATGGCTCACATCAGGGGGCATGGAGAGGGCCCTGAGGCCACCCACTCCTCAGGCAAGCCTTGGCCAAAAATTGGGAAAAGGACGATTCCCAACATCAGATCCCAGTCATTAATTTCTGGACTGGGGGAGCTGGTCTGGGCTGGCCTGCTTCAGAAGCTAGATCAGAACACAGCTCAGATCACAAACCCAGTTCCGAACAGCTCAAATCATTGGGCCTAACGCTCTGAAATGGATCCAGGAAGTTCAGATCATATGAGCCGCCCAATTGTGGGATCGGCCCAAATTACAACAAACCTTATCCATGGACCCCTGCCTCCCAAGACAAATCTGGACTGCCCCAGCTGTGAGAACAGGCCGATTCAAGTCACAGGACCCATATCAGCAGTATCAATGTGGCTTGGCCCCAAGAATTTGGGAAAATTTTCAAAACTTTCCTAAACTTTTGCCTTAATCAGGAGCTGCCTTCTACCCCCTCCAAGACATACAACCAAATCCTTTCTCATTCCCCAAATGACCAATCCCTCAATACTTCCCCATGCCTATTGCCCAGTTTAAAAGGCAAATGGCCCCACCAAGGGCAGTTAGTTCATGCTTTTTGCCTTCGTCAAAATAAATCTGATAAATCCGCCTAGTTTTCCACGGACTCTGTCTGCTTTACTTATTTGGGGAAGGTCAACCAGGGGACAAGCACTTCTGATATAGTGAGAAAACTAATGAAATTCGATAAATAGAGACACCCCAGAGGGTTCAAGGCCCCTCTTGTTGTCTCCAGGATCACTAAGATTAGGACGGTAGGGAAGGGGAGTTATGCTGGCTTATTCTTGGATGCAGCATGTGTGAAGGAAAGGATCAACTTTTAGGAACCATATGGGGAACCATGTGTTGATTGTCCTTCTGTTATGGGGGGTCATATGTCCAAACATCCATGATTGGAAGTGTTCCAATATATGGCTATGGAAGCGATGAATGGCTTCTTGGATTGTTGGCACTGCAACTGTGAACGATTCCAGCACCATTGTGTGTACCGTTCATAGTGCTATTGCTACTATTAGCGCCCTGAAAGATGGGTGGATAGGAGAGTCCATGTTTATAGCAAACATGTTCCTTGCTGGGCTGAATGGATGTTCGTTTTCTTGGCGGAAAGGACGCATGGCCTCTTTCCATATCGCCGCTGATGTTGGGCATTGTTCTAAGCGTTGGGCTAGGCTTCCATACTGACCACATATTGCACATGAGGTGTGATTGGCGTTTGACCGTTCAGCTGTTCGGTATACTCTCTTCATGCACCTCCATACATGTGCTCTTATCCTGGGTTGGAGTAGAGGGTGATGTGTGTATCTCCATAATATTCTTTGGGTCTCCAGGTTGTAGGGTATATCCATATGGTCCAGGTATTTTATCCTGGCTATGGCATTAGGGCTTTTGCTTATTATGTTGTCTGTGACTATTTGATCATTGATCTCCTTTCTGTGAGTTAGTCTTGGGCGTCCCCAATGACTGGTTTGTTCATTTATGTGCATCCGCCATGTCGCTCTTCTCATGGCTAGGAGTATTCATTTGAAATGTGCAGGAGTGCCATGTGGTCCTGCAGCTGTAGGATGGGATGGCAGATACTTGATTAATGTGTTCTGGTGCTCTGGGTTTCTTAATTGTAGTGCACGTGTAAAGTTATGTCTTGCTGTTCTGGACCAGTGTATATCTGGAAGATTTGGGCTAGTCACCTGATCTATCCAAGATCCCAGTATATGGGTTGCTTGCTCTACGTGAATAGTAAGCACCATGCCTCCATTCCTTCTAGATCCAAATAGGGTTTTAAGGCGTACAGGGGGGTTATGGTTGGACCATAACCATCCTTGTAATAGGGCATGGACTGTGTTGAAAAAGGATGGTGAGAAAGCAATTGCATGGGCCTCGAACCATATGATTGATAAAATCATAGAGTTGGCTACTGTGACTGTAAAAATTTACTCCATTGGGTTGATTATCGGAGGTCAACCTTAGTAATCTTTCCACTGCACAGGTTCAATTTCCTCGTGCACCTCACATTGTAAGAATATATATATAATTTGATAATAGTATGATGACTATTATCTATAGTTAAGTTAGAATTATTTTCAGACCCAACGCTTCAGCCAGTATTTCCAAATAATACTGGATATTGTACTCTTAGAGATTTGTTCCCTGTAATCCTGTCCACTCGAGCTTTATTAAGATCCTCTGATGGCAGTCTCCTTTGGCCCAACACACAGTCGGCAGCAATTCCTTAGCCGTGG
>JAKSZP010004721.1:0-32283 GCA_022478985.1 Massospora cicadina
TTGTCTTGATGCAGAAGTGGAAAACTCCTACTACGCTGACCTCAGCCCCCACTATGCAGATGCCCCAACGCCCTGGCTCTCTGCTCTGATCTGGTACTGTAACCAATACCCCTTGATCGAGGTGGGTCTTTCTGAAAACCAACCCCCCGACCCCTCCTCACCCTCTGCCATGGTGGGTTAAGCAGTTTCTGCTTCCCACCTGGTTAGTAGTTTGTTTTGCCGTTTTGAGTGTTGTGATTGGTACTGTCCGTCCCCTGGTCGGTGTACCTCGAATAAATCAAAATTAAAGATCTGCCAAAATTGATTTTTGGCTGTGTCCTTGCAATTAAGCATTCTTTACCCTACCTATTTGGAATCCATATTACTATAGTCATGTAACACACCTCTTTAAGTGGTTTCATCAGATGTAAGATTCTTTTAGAGAGACTGGCTTTATGGGCTATATGACTAGTTTTTTTATTCAAGTGGATAACCTTGGGGCAAATATACCGCACCAAAAGAAGGGTTAGGGAGTAGGGAGCAAAAAAATTGAGTGGAGGACAAAAACCAAATACTTGGGATAAAACCTTCCTGTGCATGTTCTGATAGGCCAAGATTACATGATATAACTTCACTTATTCACCTTGTTGGACTGAGGCATGGTGCACGAATCCACATGTTTTGATATCCTCATGGCAAAGAAATCTAATTTCTGTGTCAGGATTCAAACCTATGTTTTGAGGGGTGATAGTGGGATGCCCATCCCAACTATGCCACGCCCCCTGGCTATATGACTAAAGTATTATGATTTTATAATTGTTCGTTACACTAAGCTACTAATCAAAATTCAGAATGGTTATTGCAATTACAGTAGTAATTGTAATGATACCAAGGATGACCACTTGTATGATCTAATAAGGTGACTCATTACCTAATAATTGGAGAAATTGTAAATGAAAACTGTTTTATTAACTATTATTAAGAATATCTATATTAAGTATGGGATGTGTTGAGAATCTATATGACTGGATGACAAGCCACTATTACGACCACGTGGATCATTGGGGGAATTCCGCCAAAGGATCAATGGACAGAATCCGCTGAGGATGATTTAGAGCTATAAGTGATTGGTCGCTCTAAGATAAGGTGATAATGGGTCATAACAGGCCTTATTGAGCTGCCTTCAAAATAGGGCGATAAGGCGAAATTGACATTTAGCAAAAGGGTTTTGGATCACCTCAAATCAAGACAATAAATGATTAAATAATAATAAGCCAAAATCAATGAAAAGACAGCGACATGAATAAACTAAGCGGAAGAGTTGGTACCAACAGAGGCCGCTGGGCTATCAGTGAAATGAGGGTCTGGAGGAGTGGTCTTAGGCAGGTTTAGAAAGAGAGAAAGGAGAAGAGAGCGGACCAGAGGAGGATCCGCTGAAAATATATTTTAATAAAGAAGTAATTGGGGAAATTTCTCCCGTGTTTATTATAAAATTAAGTGGTTACAAGTGTATCAAGGAACTGGCAATCGTCATATCAACCGTTCTAATTGTTCAATGGGGGAACTCTGTGCAAAAACCCTTTAGTGGGTAAATACCATATCTCTGAGATTCAACTGGATGCTTTACAAGCTAGTTAATTGGAAGTGGCTACCTTACATGCAGCCTTATTATAAACTAAAATCAAGCTTGAAGGTACTATAGTATAGACCATGACCTTTTAAAGAAAAATTAAGGTTGGATGAGAAAGTAATGTTTATAAAACAAATGATGTAAGCCATTTGTTGGGAATCATGAGAATTGGACAGACTTAAGTGGGATTCAAACCCTAGCCACTCCAGAGAAAGCAGAGAATCCTAACCAATGTAGGCAAAGGATAATAAAATCCTAAACGGGTGAATAAAACTCACCTTCTTGAAGTACCTACTAACCTTACTAACAGAGGCACTAAGTCAGCTAATGAAGATCTTTCCATTTGGAGGCACCCATAATCAAACGCTCTGGCTAAAGAGATTCAGATTAAAAGAAAACCCATGCCACCTGTTACA
This sequence comes from Massospora cicadina, assembly GCA_022478985.1. Classification (NCBI taxonomy): domain Eukaryota; kingdom Fungi; phylum Entomophthoromycota; class Entomophthoromycetes; order Entomophthorales; family Entomophthoraceae; genus Massospora; species Massospora cicadina. Next base: position 2,026 of record JAKSZP010004721.1, read on the forward strand.
TCAGTAAAGAGATCCCTTACCCTACGTGTTCCTGATATTAATACAAAGTTCCTCTTAGGCAAACCAGAATATCTCAGCAGCCTATAAATATCTCTGAATTTTGTTTAATAAAATAACCTTAAATTTCCTAGTTATTTTACTAGTGTTTATTTTGCGTGTTTATACAAAAACCTTACCTGTTTATAGTAAATAGAGTAGCCTCAATAACAAACTTACGTTGAGAGATTGCCATAGGGAGCCTGATCCCTAAGAGATTCCACTGGACCAATTTTGACTTATAATCAAACAGCCTACATAAGGCCCTGACCTACAGAGAGGACAACTAAGTCCTACAAAATGGTATTCCCTGTCAGGTCCTTCTGAGGCTCATGGTGAAAACCTACCTTCAATATGAACAACTCTAGCGAAGACAGCCCTCCCAATATAGAGGAGAATATGAGTTTGAATTTTTTTGTCGCTATTAATAACCAGAATGTGGCGCTACCTCAATCGCAAGAACTTAAGTTCCATGAAACCATGACTTTTAACTATCTTAGCCGCTGATGAGTCCATCTACCAAATCCAGTCTCCCAATGTTGACCAAACAGTTTGAGAGCTTCTAGGTGAATAGTTACTCATGGTGGGAGAACAATTCATAACAGCTCTATATAGACTATTCAAATTCATCAATTTTATTCCTCAGCAGAGCTTTCAAGCATTGACATAGGAGTGACCAATACAGATTCATACCTACAACGATTTGTACATCCTGCCTTACTCCAACACATGAAGTTGCTCACACTCCACCACATGGATATGCAGCGACAGCTATGATTGACCTGCCAGATTCACTCCCAGCTCCTTGAGTTATACAACGCCGCCTCTTATTTTGGCTGATATAATTGTGAGGCTATTTTGATTAACCTTGTGGAAATTAATGACATCCAGCGCCACCTTTCTCAAATTAAACCTGGGGTCATCCAATACTTGCAGAATGAATTTTCCTAGAGGATTGACCAGTTAACCACTGGTATGGATCAAAGAGTGGAACATCTTTTATCCACTATCCTTGACCTAATTACTGAAGATTGTGAAGTGACTGATTCTTGAGCTGTTGATTTTTTTGTCTGTATCCAGAAGCTGAGTGAACAACTTGCAAAATACCAACATCGGAAGCTACTTTACAACCTGAGGCCCCCAGCGGAACAGGACCTAGAGGGGAAGGGGAACAAGGGCCCCCTGGGCCTGATGGACCCTGAGGTCCTCTGGATCATTCACACCTGCTGGATCTTTCTTTGATGAAGACCACAGAGACCAACTTAAGGCCTTTGATTTCAATTTATTGCGAGGAAGGCCGACCATGGGACGGACACTTCTGAATTTGACCCAAAAGAAACAAAACTTAGTAACAGGGAAGGCACCCCAGAGAAGCGATGCTATCTCTTGTTGCCAGCGGGAACGCCACTATGGGGAAGGGGAGGGAACGTGTGAAGGGGCCGTAGCCACAATTGAACACGTGTAGAGGAAAGGGTCTGTTTTGATGATCTAAACTGGGAACCAGGAGGAGACCAGCCGTTGGCAATGCGATGGGAGTATCCAAACATCCACGCCTGAAAGTGATCCACCAAATGAGACCGGAATTTGTGGACAGCTTCTGGGAGGGTGGGGGTGGAGCCTGCGATGGCATCTAAGACAATCATGTGGATAGTCCACATGGCGATTGCAACCACCAGAGCACGGAGGGAGGGTGGAAGGGGGGAGGCCATTGATATAGCAAATATATCTCTTGACAGACTGAAGGGATGTGTTTGATCCTGGCCAAGCAGACGTTGAATTTCGCGCCTTATCACTCTAGAGGTAGGACACTTCTCCATGCGGTGGAACAGCGTTCCATACTGGCCACACACGACGCAGGATGAGTGTAAAGCATTAGAGCGCTCAGCTGTATGGTACACCCACTTCAGGCAGCGCCACACATGGGAACGGATTTGAGGCTGCAACAGAGGATGGTGTGCATATTTCAAAATAGTCTTCTGAGTTTCAATGGAGTAAGGGATGTTCATCATGTCCAGGTAGTCCACCCTGGATAGGACATGTGGTCATGTGGGGTTCAAGCCATCTTGAGTGGATAGTCCCTGTACCTCCTGTGTGAACCGAGGAGAGGGGCGGCCTCTCTGGGCTGTGTCCACTAATACAGATTCTCCACTCAGCGCTCCGCATGGAGAGGAGGATTCGTTTGTAGTGGGTTTTAGTCACGTGAGGACCTGTGGCCAATGGGTGTGAAGTCAGGTATTTCATCAAGGAGTGAAGGTTTGATGGATTGTTAAGGCCCAAGGCGCGGGAGAACTTGGAGTGGGCCGCGCGGGATCAGTGTTGGTAGGGGAGCGTAGGGGCGGTGAAAGCCACAATCCAGGTGCTCAGGATCTTGGCAGCATGGGCTTTGAAGTCAAGCAGGCCCATGACACCATGATGATGAGGGCCAAATATGACCTCTAGCCGTACTGGTGGTGGGCGGCCTGACCAAAGCCATCCTTGCAGAAGGGCATACAAGGATTTGAAAAGGCTTGGGGAGAAGGGGATGGCGTGGGCTCCAAACCAGACTTTGGAAAGGAGCATAGAGCTGGCTAAAACAACCCTGCCAGTAAGGGAATTAGGGTGGGCTCTGAGGGAGGCGATGCGCTTCATCACGTTGTCTAGAATATGACTTTACATTACTGCTGATGCATATCCGCCTGCCTCCACCCACACGCCCAGATGGCGGACTGGCCCTATGGTAGGGCGTGGCACAAAGGGGAGCACCAGTGGGGCGGTGTGGGGTGATCTGGGAGGGCGAGCGCGTGTGCAAGCAGATGGTCCAGGCTGGGCACTGGTTGCTGGGGCCCAGCAGTTTTGATACCGACCAAGGAGGATGATTTCAGTTTTGGAAGCGTTCAGTGCAGCATTACTTACCTGGGAATACTCCTGGATGAGAGCTTCAAGTGCACGTGCATCTTTATTATTAGACACCCCAACCACACAGTCATCTGCAAACGCCATCATCTTGACTGGAGCTTGGCCTGGCACATGGACCCCAGTGAGTTGGGCATTTACGTTTTGAAGTAGTGGTCAAGGCTGAAGTTGTAGAAGAGTGGGCTAAGGGGGTCCCCTTGTCGCAAGCCCTCTGAGGGTGGACTACTTCCGTTAGGAAGCCAGGGCCACGCACTGCCATTGTTGCAATTTCCGTGAGCAGCATTACCCAGTTGATGAAGCGAGGCGGTAAGCGGAATTGATGGAGGCAGGCCCTGAGGTATTCCCAGTTTACTCTATCATAGGCCTTCTGTTGGTCCAAGAATACAAGTGCCCCAGAGGCTGTGGACTGGCATGCATTAGCCACAGAGTGCACGTTGTCCCAAATCGACCTTCTGGGTATGAAACCAAATTGTTCTGAGGAGATGGTGGCAGATGTTACAATCCCTAAACGGTTAGCCATGATTTTAGTTAAAAATTTTGTATCCGTGTTAGTTAAAGAAATGGGGCACCAGTTGGCTAAGTCTAGCTTGTCCCCTTCCTAGAAGAGTGTGACAGTGAAGGCCTCTTGTCCTCCTAGCAGAAGGCGCGTTTCCAGAAGGATCTGGTTAAGTGAGGCAAGCCGCAGTGGGGATATATATTTGAAGATCTTTTTATAGAATTTATATGGAATGCCATCTGGGCCTGGGCATTTCCAATTTGGTGCACCGCGGATGGCTGTCCATAGTTCATTTGGAGTAATCAAATTCATTATTTCTGGGTATCAAGAAACGGTGAAGATGTGGGCTTGGTCAAAAAATTCCGCCACTTCAGCCGGCTAAATTGGATCAAATCGGTATAACTCAGAGTAATACTTTTGTATTTTGATTGCAACTTCAGCTGGTGTATCCGCGACAGAATCATCCGATCTTTGCATCTGTGTGTTGGCCACACTCTGGCGTGGTGCAAAGAATTTTTTAAAAAAATATGCGGTGCACTTGTTGCCCTCTGTAATGCATTTGGCCCTGTACTGAACACAAACCCAATGTTTGTGTTGCCTTTCAAGCGCGTTGAGGTGGGTTGCTGCTTCCGCCCACTTCCAGCCCCATGCGGGGCAGTAGCCTGTAGCTGGGATGTTAGACTCCAAGTGTGCCAACTCTGGTAGAGTGTGCGAAATGATGGCCGATGTGGCTCGTGACTGTCTGGAGGAGAGATGGTGAGAGTGGCAGATGGTGTCATCTTTGAAAGTTGCCCATGTGGAAATGGGGTCCACACAAAACAGTGCAACAAACTTTTTTGCCAAAGTTGCCTCTTCCACCCACGTGGAAAATCCTGGCGACGCAAGCTCTTGGGGGCGGATTTTGCACCAATGTGGGGCCTTTGCAACTGTGATGGGTAAGTGGTATGTTATCGAGACCAGTCGGTGGTCAGAGAATTCCATTTTCGTTGTTTTGAAGTGGGAGATGTGGGGTTGGAATTTCGCCAGCACTAGAATAAGGTCAATGCGGGTCATGGACCTTAATTGGCTGTTGTGGACATGGGGGCGCGTCATGTTTTTGAGCAGCGGGGCTTGCCATGGCATCACATCCATTAACCCAAGGGTGGCCTTTAGAACACGAAGTTCTACATGACCCTGGGGGGCGTGGGAGGAGGAAGGCAACGGTCCATGGGTGTGTTTAGCCAACAGTTCATATTGCTGACTACAAAAGGGTCTAGGGGTAGTGGGAGGGATTTGACCAACAAGAAAAATTCCGATGCTTAATGCACAGATTGGGGCATAGATGTTGATGATAGCATGCACCACGTCAGCCCACAAGAAAGTGACAATGAGTACTCGGCCATTGAGGAAGGATTCTAATGATAAAAATTTGAAAAAATTGTTCTTCCGCACTAGCACCCCACAGTGCTCTAACCAAAAGGATAAAGATGGGAGGAGCATGGTTTTCCAAGCATCCTCGGAATCTTGTGGACAGTGGGGCTCCTGGATGGCCAGGATATTCATGGGTAAATTTTTTTGTAAAAAACTCAGTTTCCTAGCCTGGGATGGCGAGGCCTTTAGTCTGGCGATATTCAACATCCCTAAAGTGAAGGTTTCCCCCATTGCACCTTAGGTGTGAGGGGGTGGGCACCTGGGCCCACTAGCCTCCTCTAGATCCTCACGGGCCTTCACGGCAGCATGGGTGATTACAGCAATGCTATCAGTAGTTTTATTAATTTTAGCAGATAGGTTCACGTTGGCTTTTGCCTTTGCTTTTTGTTTCCCCAACATCGAAAAAAATTTTGCAGTGTGAATGAGTTCAGTGCACCATCTATTGGGTCAAAAAAATTTTCAGGTAGGCTGGACCCCAAGTTGGTTTCAACTGGAGCTTGGTTGCAAAGATCAGGTGAGATTGAGTCACCCATATGATCCTCAGATGGGTGGCCCAATTGGCATGGGCTTCCCAATCTGATTGGTTGATGGATTCCCAAGTTGCTTCCGCTGCAAAGGTTTTGATGTCCTCCTGGCGTTGGGAGTGTGGGATAGCGGTGGTAACGTTGGCCACTTCCTTAGCCGCGGCCCTGCGGGCCTTCTTGGCCTTCTTCTGCTCTTGTGGGGAAATAGGTTTTACCTGTAGGTAGCAGCCTTGTGCTCCCCGCGGGAAAGCCTCTTTGGTGCTTGCAGTTGGTTTGTAGTGCGCCTCTCCGCTGGCCATGGCCACCAAGGGGTGCTTTTGGAATGTGATGCCCTCCTTGGTGGGGCATGCATGTGCCTTATGGCTGAAAACGTCACAGTAGGTGCAGATGGGGGGCGCGCTGTCCACGGTTACCCAGAAAGGGTGGGTGGTATGCCCTTCAATATTGATATATGTGGAGTGCAGGATCTGGGTTAGGTCCTTTGCGATCTCCTCAGTTGGAGTCAGAACTGTGATAGCTTTGCCAGTGCATAAGTGTGGCATCAGCCTAAAGTCTTGCATCTCAAAAGATTGTATTTCGCTGTATATGGTGAGACCATCTTTCATGTGCTGCTCTAAAATGGCACGTTTTACTGTAGTAGGTAAAAAGTCAGATGTGAGAAAAATTTGGTTGGATTTTGTCCATCTGGTGCGTTTGGTTTCAACGACCTGTTGACCTTTGGGGGAGGTTGATCACTACACGCACCACAGCAGCTTCGTCTGCTGCCTCCTTGTTTTTGAAACTGAGGTCCAGCCAACTGCATGACATGGAGTGAGGTGCAATGTACACCGCAGTCGAGAAAAAAGTGTACACATCCCCACAAAATTTTTCCCATAAGGCCGTTTGTTGGATGTCCAGAAACACACGGACTCCGTATTCCACCAACGAGAGTGGTTATGAGTGTGGCGTGTTGATGTACTGGTTGCATCGCGCTTGCCAATCAAGGGTTTCTGGGGAAATAATGACTGCTGGTTTTTATTATTTTTTCTATTCTGCCGGTTTGTCTGGGGCGTTTTTGAACATTTGAGGCTGTGGGCCTACCACCTGCTCCTCTTACCTTACTTGCCCAACTGCTCCCTGACATGGGCGCAGACTAATCTTCTCTGTGAGATTTATCAAACTAGAATCAGACTTGAATTGAATAAGTTGCAAAAGTGATTGCAACGAGAGAGAAAAGTTTTAACTTAAGGCCTTTGAGTGATAGCTGTTATTGGTTGCCTAAAGTGCCAAGATGACTATTGGGGGGAACATCTGGATGCTGATTTGACCTTCCCCACCTTGTACAACCATTATGTAAAGATTATAAGCGTTATAAGTTTAAGTGATAGATTGGCTATACACTGGAAGGGTTTTGCACAGGGTCAAAACTTATGAGCAATAGGATAGTATTATGGAGATCACCAACTTCAAAACATACTTAAATAAATATATATAAGGAGCGATTGCATTGAAGACACTTATTTTTTTGATAATTTTCAGTAATTACTTGGTGTTCCATTCTTCCTCCTCTACTAACAATCCTCCCATTTCAATCTTCTAATCTTTTTTATATCAATATCTTCAGTCAATACTTACCCTTCTGCTTAGACTAATTGTTTACACTGTATTCTCATTGGTTCTGGCAGAGTTTACTATTTATTAAATTCACAATAGCCCTAAGCTGAGGTGATCTACCAGGTAATTTTTTGCACGTCAATCTCACACTATTGCCTGATTGATGTAATTCTGGGGAGCATCCCCTCTCCCTAGACTGGGCGGTATTCCAATTTCCCACTAAAAAGGGTATGAAGAGTGCAGCTGTCCCTCTCATCACACAGGGTGATCTCGCCCATGTGGTAGGCGAGCGTTGTGTAACATCCCCCCTCTGAAGATTTCACCACATGTTCTCACAATTGAAATGTCAAATTTTTACAGCATTTTTGAGGAAATCTGCGCTGAAAAAATTGGAATCAATTACCCCATGGGCTGAAAGGTTCTTATGAAGTTGGCAGCACTGAGCCATTGAAATTAAGGTCCAAAAGCCATAAACCCTTGGTAACAAATCCCAAAGGGCTTTCACCTTCAATAAAGGGGAAATCAAGCATCAAATCCTTTTGCAAAACTCACCAATGGCATCAAGCCATTGGGAAAAGTTGTGACAATTCGAAACTTGCCCTAAAACATTGGGGACAAAACCTGACAGATGTTTACCTCTTGAAAAAAATATGTCCCATATCAAATCCTCAGTAAAATCTGCCAATGGCATTAGACCAATGGGAAATATAGCTGCTGATTTGGAAATCCCCTCAAAATTATCAGGGACAAGGCCCTACGGGCATGTACCTTCTAAGTTGAATGTTGCCATAAGCCCAAAACCCTCTTTTCAAAAATTAAATAAGCCGTTTGATGCATCTCACTTGGCTGAATGGAAGCCAAAGCAACTGGGCATGAGTGGTTTGGGTATCCCAAACCCATTTCTGACCATTTAGGATCGCCCCTCAGGTGGGGTGGCCTTAGGATATTCATGTCGCTTATTTGGAACGATGCCATTGCACTAACCATCATAAATTCAGTGAAACTGAAAGTTGGGCGTCCATGGTCAACCGGACAGTGACTCATCCTGCAGATGACTCCTTCAAAGTCAGTTCAGATTGATATCGTTTTCCCTCTCCCTCTAAAAGTTCAGTAAGTTAGGTTGAATCTTGAGAACCCAATCCCATGTTTTATTAAGTTATTCCCTAAAATTAATCATCTATTTAGAAGTCGTAACACACTGAGGAAATTAGTGATCAATTTTCTTAAATTTACTATTCATTAAGATTCTCCCAGAGTTCCCAATTTTTAATTTATTACAACTTTTTTGCTGAGCTCCCTATGGCGCTAACCTGTGGCCCGTCAGGCCCTACGTTGGCTGGTCAATACCACTCATGATAAAACTATAGCTCCCTCCATAGTCAACTGGGCATATCATGTAATGACTAATGAAAATTCATCGCCATGTCTAAAGCCATCTGCCATTAGGATATTGGAATCCTGGTTGCACATCTGTCTCAACTCCACATGAGGATCCGCTTACACGCCTCTGTTTTTGTTCCAAACCCTACTATGGAGTATCCCAAAACAATTAGTCTGATCATAATACTCCCTTAAGCAAAGTCCACTAGGTCTGTAGGTGCAACTGCCTGGTTCGTTGCCAGGTTTATTTTACATTTGTACTTTGCCAATGCACGATTGTTGCACGTCTCCCCACCAAGCTAACGTCATCTAAGCAGCAGTTCCTCTGGCATTATGGCTTGCCTTTTTATGTTTTTGCATCCCAACTGGCAGGACAGTATAAACATCATATGCCGTCTCCCTGACAAAGGAGAGGCAATCCACTAATTATTTGTTCAAAGATCAGACTTGCTCTATTTTTTTATGCCAAGGCAATCTCATTAATATTATCATATTGCTCAGTTTGGCCAATCTCACCCATTCCACCATAACTGCTTAGGGCTTATTGTACAATCATAGCAATAGCTTGACATTAGACCCTTGACTGGACAAGAAGTCTCCTATTGTTTAAACGCCCAAAGGAACTTTGCATGAACTCAGTTAATGATACAACCGCTAGTGGTATCCTTAGTAGTATAGGCATCAATACTTGTTTTCTATATTAATTAAAACGGACCATTCCAAATGCTTGCCAATTTGTGCTTCCGCCTGAACACATGTTGGTCATGTAATAGAACATATCCCCATCTTTGAGCTGCAGTAGCTCACTATGCTATACCTGATAGGCAGCCTGATTTTTATTTTCTTGGCTAAGCTGAACAAGTACGTTTTGGTTGCAGCTCGATCAGCATATTCGTTAGGTTGGTCAAGTAGTGTTGAGGATACATTCTGATGGTATTTTCTATGCAGGCATAGAGCAGTATGGGTAGATCTGGGTGTCATCCATATAGTAACTGAAAAGGACTCTTCTCCATTTCCAAGTGATAGCTGAGCTTGTAGGCGAAGACAGCGGTGGAAAGGAGGATACTCCAATCAGTGGGTCTATCTGTTACCAGCTTCTGGAGTATAATCACCAGTGGCCCATCGACCTGTTTAACCATACTGTTAGATTCTGGATGATATGGGGTCATTAGAACCCTGCAGATAGCCATCATATCATTGAGCTTGGGTAAAATGTGAGAGGTGAAGTTTGTCCCGTTGTCAATAAGGATGAACTGAGGACAGCCATGTCGCTGAAGTATACATTCCATAGCAAACTTAGTCATCATGACCTCCCCTCAGATTGAGTATTGTACATGCCTCACCCACCTGGTCAAGTGGTAAAACACCACCAGAATATACTTGGACCAGTTTGCTCCAGTTGGCAGGGGTCCCACTACATCAATAGAAAACGTATGTCAAGCAAAGAGAAATTTCACTAACTGTTATGAAGCCTTCTGGTGGAATGGATTCTCCACTTGGCACTGGTGACAGAAGTAAATAGTTTCGAGCACATCAAAGTGCATGCTTTCTCAGTAGTACCAAGGGCACAACAATTCCAGGGTTTTGCATGCTCCACCATGTGCAACTGCTCAGTGTATGCTTATAAAGATATTTGGTCAGGTGGAAGGTCTTAGGATATTCACAGTTTTGTCCCCTATCCACTTGTAGAGTTCGCTGTTCTTCTGGAATGTATTGGCCCGTATACCATCTAATACCTTGATAACTTGTGGTGGTCATCATCATATTTCCCAATGAGCATTTTATCATACATTATGTTGCTTAGATCCGCTGTAACTCCACTTGTAGGCAATCTCAATAAGCAATCTAAATTTTGGTGTTTCGCTCCAGGAAAGTGAATAATTTTGAAATAATAAGCCTGCTGTTTAAGAGCCCATTGGGCCAGACGTTCCTCAGGCTCTCTGAGATTCTTCAGCCAATGTAACAAAGCATGGTACGTTACAACTTTAAGACCTTACCTCATGAAAATATACTCTGACTTTCTTCTATGCATAGATCACCAATAAGCACTTCCACTCAGTCATAATGTAATTACGTTTGTGGCAGTTCAAGCTATGACTGCAGTATATAACCGGATTCTTCTCCTCCTCATTGTTTTTTTGAGATAAAACTGCCACAACGGCGGAAAGAGACACATCTGTCTGTACAATAAATTTTATATCAAACATTGGGTAGCGTAGCACTGGCGCATTGATCAATGCCATTTTAAGCATATCAAAAGAGCGTTGATGGAGTTCTTTCTATTTGAACATGGCATCCTTTTTTAACAACTCAAACAGCAGCCCCCAATACAGCTGAAATTAGTAATGAAGCACCAGTAATAACTGACCATCCCCAAAAATACTTGTACATCACGTTTACTGCTCATCTGAGTCATTTTATGGATATCCTCCACCTTGTCTGGATGGAGTTTAAGCCCAAACAATTATAACACAAACCCAAGGTACTTCAGTTGATCCTTTTAGAGGTGGCATTTGTGAGATTTAATCTTAATGTTAGCCTTGGCAAGCCGGAGGAATACCTCATCCAGATGGGTAAGGTGCTCAGGAAATGTACACAAAGAACATTGATATCATTGAGGTACACAAAAATGCACAACAACTTCAAGTCGCTAAGGATGGTATCCATAGCCCATTGGAATGTGGCTGGGGCTTTTCACAGCTCTTGTGGCATACATGTCAATTGGAAAATCCCTTTATATGTGATAATGGCGCATTTCTCCTATTCCGCTGTGAGCACCTCAAAAATAGTAGCCTAATAATAAAATCATCGCCAGGAAGTAAAAAGCTCCACCTATCCAATCCAGAGCATTGTCAATTGCAGCAAGTGGTATGAGACCTTCTTGGTAATATTGTTGAGCTTCCAGTAGTCTATTACTATGTGGTTGGTGCCGTCCTTCTTTTTTACAATTAGAACAGGTGAAGCCCACGGACTCTTGGATGGTTTGAGAATCCTTCGCTCCAGAAACTTGTCACTTTCCTCAGTGGCAACGTCTTCCACTGCCCTCAATCAGCAGATCAGCTGAGACCTTATGGAGGTATGATCTCCTGTGTCCACTCGATGGACCACCCCCAAGCACACCCTAAATTGTGATCATTGACAGCAAAAATCTTTGAATTTCTGAAATAAAGCTATCGTTTGGTCTTTTGGTTCTTTCAATAGCCCTTTTAATTTATTCTGGAATACCACTGTCATTACGCTGCCAGCGCCTCAACTGGTAGGCCAAGTTCATCCAATGAGCCAAAATCATGAACCTGAAGAACCTCCTCTATTAAAGCCAAGTGTAAATATGCTACTACTTGGTGTTGGTGGATTTGCATTGGTTCATTCTGGAGATTTGCTAACAAAACCTTAATCTCCCCATGGCCTGAAAGTATAATCTTGAAGCCACATGAGGCTCAAGCCATGTTTGATGATAGGGCCCAATGACTTCCCCATAGAGCCTATCAGGCACTTCCACCTTCAAAGGTGTGTTCACTAGAACTTGATGTCCGAAAGGAATAGATATAGGCCCTGCAGCCTGGAGAGGTATCCTAAGATATTCATATATCTTCTGTGGAAGGGGCTGAGTCTTGGTTCAAGTTGATAATAGAAAACTGACATCACCCCATCACTATATGCAAAGTTGACAAAATTCATGTGCACCGGATCCTTCAGCACTCCACTAGAGGTAAAGTAAATTGGTATCTGCTGTCCCAAAATGGTAAGGGTCTCCTCCGTTATATCAACAACATCCCAGAATGTAGCTGGAAAGTGGTTCCAATTAACAAGTCATAATCTTATTTGGTAGCAAAATTGCCAGAGCTACAATGACAATGGACCCAAACTGCAAAGGTAGCGCACTTTATGCTCCCTCAGAGATGTGCTTTCTGCTCCAGCAGCCCCATACACCATTCTATGGTCCACATCCAGTTTTGACGTCAACTTCGCCATCAACTTAGTGGAAACTATATGCTGACTGGAGCACAAGTATCTATATAGCATGAACACTATTCTTCACTATAAAAAATTTACAGTACGTACACTCAGAATAAGAATATTGACTGTTTAATATGTGGACAATTAAGGGATCTCTCCTTTAAAGAAAACTCATTACCCCCTCACCAACTTTTGGACATTTTTTTGACAATGGCGTCTACCGGAAGGGCAACGTTTACTACTTTCAGAATTGGTACATTTGCAGCAAAATCCAGCTTGTCTGAGGAAGCTTGATCAAGGATCTGATAGGCATATGGCCTCAGTTGTTCTGGGAATTCTTCATCCACCGTGGTCTTAGCTTAAGCTCACATTACTACGTTCACTCCTCCAACTGACTGGTGGTATAAAAATCTGCCATTGTACTGAGGGACTTCCGTGGGATATACTACTATTGATTCAGGGACGTTTGGGGTTGGGATCATGGAGGTAGATAGTCCCATCTCTACTCCGCTCCATCTTTTCGCTGGTAATTTGATCTTGGTGCATGTAGTGCACACAGCAGTTATGGCAGGATTTTTCCAAGTGTCCAGGGCGGCTGCATTCATAGCAGCTAACCACTTAAGAGCCAAATCCTTGTTTTTATAAGAGAGTCCAGGTCATGAAGTATGGGGACATTTGGCATAACCAGGGCCAGGTCAGTCTGACAATTGCTGACATTTGGCGTAACTAGGTCCTGGTTGGTAGTTAGGTTGTGAACAAAGTTTCATAAGCAGCCCCAGGGCGGTAGTCAAACTGTTGAGATTAAATGGCTGAGAACAAGGCTTGAATTTATAGTAAGGCTGGGGGTTGCTAGGCGGAAAGTGGCCCAAACAAGTGTATTCTCTTGAATAAGAGGGTACAGTGGAGGCGGTAGTTTTTTAACCCATATTTGGCAGTGGAAAATTAGAGGATATGCGGAGCAAGAATTGTACAATTTTGAGCAAGGGAACATTATCATCCAAAATTGGGAAAATTACATTGTGAAGCTCTCAGTATGCTTTACTGAGGAGGTCATTGCAATGCACATGTCGGCTTCTGCTAAGTATCCTGCCCCAATCAGCACTTAAACTTCCGTTGTAAATTGATTAGCAAACTCCATGAGAATCTCGTTACAGCAGAATCCAATCATCAAGAATTTCGCCTTTGCTGTGACATCTTTGAGGTGCCTCCAAATAGTTGAAGCACAGTATCTTCTACATCCAAATAGGTAATGGAGCTGCTCAGGAGATAGCAGGTGACTTGATCGGCACTCCCAACATCCAAGGAATATATCAACACTTTTGTTTTCCATCAATTGGATGCACCTTCTGCTGCAGGTTTGAACCACTTGAAGAAGTTATGGATATTCCCATTTTGATCAAATGGAGTCAACTTATTGATACTGACCTCCTCATCCTGTTCACGACTTTTTGGGGCATACTGAGGAGTGGGTCAAGGACCAAAAGAAGTTTCTCGATGAGAAGCTGGTCCAGTGGAAGTTGGAATGTTTGCTGCTTCAGAGGTAGCGTGGCCTTCTGCCATGGGTAGCATTGTCATCACTTGAGGGAACATGCGCTCCAACTCATATTTATATCCAGAACTACCATCCTGGGTGTAGTAGCGTTGACCAGCGTCATATTCCTCCTCATGTTGTACCCCCTTTTTCATCCTTCCTCTTCTAATGAGAGGGCTGAGAGGTACTGGTAAATTTTCACTCATAATGTTGCAGTCGTTCAGTGGTGTTGTTCAAACGATTGGCGAGTTCCTTGTTTTGTTGTCCCAGAATTTTCATTTGACTAAACATTTTATCAAGCTGGTGCATAACAGCATTCCGTTCTTGGAGCAGATCATCCTGTTTTTTGAGATTTGCATCTAACGTGAGTTTGAGTTCCTCATAATTGGCTGGTGAAGTGTTTATAAATATTCCCCGGTAATGTATGTTTTATGCAACATAGCCATTGACTGGATATTTTGAGCTTTAGTGGTTGATCAATGGGCCCCCTGTAGTGAGCACCACAGCTAAAATTTCGGGTGGTATCATTGGGATCTGCCATAAGTGTCGCACAGGTCAAACCCACTGAACAACAGATGGATAATATGAGGATCATCAGTCTTCAGAACCACTTGAAAATATACTAAAATATAAGAGAATTCACCTCAAAATCTTTTATCTATTTTAATGGGTACAGCGACCTCTTGCTGTTCCATTATATCTCTACTATTAACAACCTCCCTTTTTCAATCGCCCATCTTGCTTATATACAGCGTCATTGAACAATACTGCTCTCATAGCTTGGACTATTCTATTCTGCCGATTCTCCTTAGTTTCACTTGTTATTTTTCAGCTCCCTATCGTCCTAAATTTAGGCGATCTAGTTCATATTTGTCAAAATGTTGATATAGCCTTATTGCCTTATCACTTTATTCGAAGGCAATTAATAATAAACCGTTATATCCTAATTTCGCCTCACCTCAAGGCATTTGAATAATCGTAACTGATATCATGGCCAGTGAAGTCTTCCCAATATGCCCTATCTGTCTTGGGATTATTGTTCAGTCATATCAGAATCATGACTGAGGCATTATTGGAAATCATGAGAATTAGACAAAACTAAGCGGGATTTGAACCCCAGCTGCTCCAGAGAAAGCATAGAATCCTATTTACTGTGCCACAATGGATAATAAAATCTTAAATGGGTGAAAGGAAACTTAACTTCTAGAAGGATCTACTGATTTTACTAATAGAGGCACTGAGTCAACTAATGAAGATCTTGCATTTGGAGGTCCCCAGAATTAGCCGCCCTAGCTAAAGAGTTTCAGATTCAAAGAAAACCACACACCTATCTCATCAGTAAAGAGAACACCTTACCCTACTCATTCTCGCTTATCACACAAAGTTCCTCTTAGGCAAACCAGAATATCTCAGCAGCCTATAAATATCTCTTATTTTAATTAATAAAATAACCTTCAATCTCCTAGTTATTTTTATTAGTGTTTATTTTGCCTATTTATACAGAAGACCTTGCCTGTCCTTAGAGAATAGAGTAGACTCAATGACAAACTTCTTTTAAGAGACCTTAGAGGACCTGGTCTCTAAGAGATTCTGCTGTACTTATGTTTGACTCATAATCAAATAGCGTTTTGAAGGCCCTGACCTACAGGGAGAACAACGAAGTCCTACACCATCCACAAAGTTCTGAAAGTAATCTTAGCATGTAGGACTCAGAATGTTTTAAGTCTCAATTACTTTCAACAAACCAGGGCTCCCTTGGCGATATTTAGTTTGGACAGTGTCGATGTATATGGTCCCCAGTCCAATGGAGTTCACAGGCACCAATATTATTCTTGTTATTAAAAACTCTAATCAAGTGGGTCAAAGCTATCTCTTCCCTTGCGGCACTTTAAAGGCTACAACCATATTCTTTTTCTGCTCTATATTTTCTTATCACAATTACCTTTATTTTTATTTAAGATAACAGGTCAAATTTTAGTCTTGAGTAGTGCAAGGACTTACTTAGCTGGTCAAAACCAACCAGCATTTTTATACCCCTACAAACCCCTTAGCTAATGAGGCAGTGGAATGAGTAAATAGTTCACGTGAATCATTTCCTTTAAATGGTAGCTAAAAACCTATGCAATAGTATCTCTAACTGGCCTCCGCCTTAATAAAGTACTATGCAAGATACCACCAAGTTTACAAGATGTATTCTTCTATTGCCACTTTTTTGAGATGCAATTACCTAGTAGTTTACGGCTGCTGTAAGATCCTTTTACTCAAAAACGGTGAGCTACCATGAAGGCATTATTTGATGGAATTATTAAGATACAAGCAACCGCCACCAAAGGATTTATTATAACTGCCAAAAGGAAGACTTTCATATTAATAGTCATTGAAGAGCCCTTCTCAGCTTTAAGATTAAAGATTTTTTTTGTTAATAAATCATAAATTTTTTTTGATGACATGACATACTTGACAACTCATGTTGAGACTATATTGGCTTCTAAACAAAGTGGAGGCAAAATAATAATTGCAGATGTTGTCCAAAATAATGTGGTCAAATGGGTACATGATAGATTTCTCTGAGCCTATGTCTTCCTGTGGATGGATCTTTAGTGGAGCCTGTCAGAAATCTTGATGGTGAGAAAATTGACCATCCTGTTAATCAAAATTTGAGAAAACAAAACGCACTTCTCTGGAATTGAATCTCAATGAACCATATAACATGACTCATTTCAAGAAGTTCTCTAAATTGGAAGAACCAAATTAAGGAGATTTGGGAATAACAAATGGGGATTAGATTGATCTAATATAAATAAAGATTATAATGAAACTAAATCTTATATCTTATAGCCTCAATCTGAAAACTCAGGATAGTAAATTTGCACCAATCTAGATATGACTGATTATATATGCTGCTTCTTGACCATCTTCAGATAAAAAGAAAGATTTTGACTGAGGAAGACAAGGGCGCTCCCTACATCTTAGATTTCCTATCCACTCTATAAACTTGTAAGTTCCAACTCAATAAAGAGTTTAAATCATTCTTATATAGTATTGATATATCCTCATATTCCTTAAAAGTTTAATGATAAAGTTAAGTTGTCATGACTCTTAATAGATACTATTATGGGCCCTATAAACTCAAAAGTGACTTGCCATTGCCTTATGAAGCCATCCTGTTTACAGAAAGCCATCCCAATGGACGCCAGGTAAAAGCAGAACACCTTCAGACAGCCAAAAAGTGAATCATTGGATCCACTATGGAAATGAAGCCTGTCACAAAATTGACCATAGGCTCCACTAGTGTGCCAGGCCAACCAGTATAAAGACTGGTGGCCCTTTGATGTTTCGCCTTCATTGGTGTACCAACCCTACAAGTCCTGCGTCCAACCCACCAGCTAAATATCAACGGCTTTGCCTTTAGCCCCAGGCGTCCTCAGCATGTTTCCTGGCAAGTCCTGCCCCCTTCCTGGGCAGCTCAGACACTCCCACACTGCCCCAGCCTCGAGACCCTTCACCAACCCATCTAAGAATGCCCCAGAAAGTCCTGCCCCCTTACTGGGCAGCTATAGCAACGCCTGCACTGCACACCGCTAGGGTTGACAGCCTGTCAGTGAAACGCTGATAGCCATCTGTCCAGGTTCACACTGGTTACTCATAAGCAGGAGGTATGGGAGCTGACAGCGCCGGCCACTCCTGGTGTGATCACCCGCGCCTATCTGTAAGTCCTGGGGGAACATCCCTTGGCTCTTGATCAGGCCATCTTCCCATTCCCAAATAAAAAGACACTGAAGAGGATGGCAGTACTCCTCATTACTTAGGGCGATCTCGCTCACATAGTAGATGAGCAATAAGTGAACAGCTCTCCCACTTCAGATCCCACCCCCAGTACCCACACTCACCTTGGCAGAACTGTTGTGGGGAATTAGCAAAATTTGCACCAAGATTGCCAAATTGAGATTGGTCAGGTCTAATTTTAGTGGCTATCTGGCTGATGGCCGAATCTCAAATGGCTGTAAAGGCATGAAGACTGAGGTATCAGCCAGATCTCCTGACAGCTCCAATTCAATCAATAAGCTGATAGAACTAACATTGGGTGCCATCGACGAGGGTTTGAAGCCCTCTGTTGGCAATTTGGGTGTTGCAGCCAATGTGCTATCATTGACCAAATGGATGGTTCAGTGACTGAGCGCAAGCGGGTTGGCCATCCCAAACCCGTTCCTAACCAAATGGACCCATCCCTATGTGGGGTGGCCTTGGGGGATTTCTGTCGCTCTTCAGGCCAAACGCCATCATGCCAACCGTTGAAAATGTAGCTGAGCCCTGGTTCGGATGTTTGAGAGCAAACTGACAGAGACTCAGCCCACCGCTGAATTTTGCAATGTCAGTTATCAAGGAATAAACCCGCCCATTATCAAACAATTTGCCAATTTAGGTCAAATTTGTGGGACATGATCCCATCTTGTCATTATCCCAATTGACCACTATTTAATCAGTTGCATAGTACTGAAAAGATTGTTAGTTGATTTTCTTACTTTTCCTGAAAATAAAAGTTTACCAAAAAAACTAAAATTTTTATTTTTCTTCCAACCGCATCCCAGATGGCATTTCCCTAGTGGCCCATTGATCCGTACACTGGATGGGCTCTACCAGTACTCTTGGTCACTATGGGCCCCTCTGTCATCAATTGGGTTCAACGAGTCTGATATTTTTAGCTTTACAACCCCATGATCACTAACTTCCAGCAGCAATACATGGGAATCTTGTGGCCATATGTCCACCAATTGCAAGAGAGAATCTGTCTCCTTGTCACCCTGGTAGAGAAGGCACCATATGCCGAGGATCTTATCAAGAATATCTCAGTGATTCCACCCCCTGGGTCAGGAGTGGGTTCAGTGTGGTTTGCATCGGGATCATTCTTACCATGTTGCTGCACCAACACTTCATCATTTCCCACTGCCCAGCTCCATACCAAGTCATTCAGTCAACAATGCCTCTGGCATTCTGGCTTGCTTTTTGGGTGCTTACACATCCTGACTGGCAGGCCAATCTAAACTTATTCTGCCATTTCCATGACATAATCGACCAACCATTATTTCCAGCCACTTTCACCCTGGTTTTTAAACTGGGCGCAGCAGTGGTTACTCTCTACCAAATGAATTTGCAATAAGTTCTTTGCTGTTTGTTGTTCATTTGGTCACTTACTGACTTTGGGAGAAGTATACGCTCTACCTTGAAAAACCTTCTTCAAGCCACCCAAGCTGTGCGGATTGCATCTCCTCCTACTTCCTCCAGCCTGGAGTGAAAATAGAGTGTCCCCCCCAGGAGATCATCAATCAGGTTCTCGACGCACTTGCTTAAGTGAAAATGCATACAGCAATTGCACTCAACAATGCTTCTGCTTTATCGCATGCCCAACAAGGGCTCACGTTGTTAGACGCTGTGGATGGGGATGCCCGCCGTTGGGTGAGAGGTCTTTTACGTTCTTCCTCACAAGCAGGAGACTCCACTCCACTGATGGCTGTAGTGTCAGCCGCCCTGAAACCCCCTGTGTCCCAATCAGACCACTTATTCATACTGATCTATGCCATGGCTGAAGCCTCTAGTTTGTTTTCTTTGATTTCTACCTTTTGTGAACATGCCTCCGCGTCAGGTTTATCTATCAATATGCTTCAGGCAGGTTTTTATCGGGCTTGGATTTGGGTTCTGCTCATCATGTGGCCCGGTCTACCATCCAGGGATCAGTAGATGAAATATGTGCCACCGCAACTACTATCACTGCTTTACCCCGCCATGTTTCCCATTATCAAAAGGGGAATTTTATGATAGGATTACCTAACAAAGATGCAGACGACGTGCCTGTCTCCAAATTAGCGGTAGACTTAAGTAAAACCCTGCCATAACTCCCAAGTCCGAATTGGCATTTGCAGAGTCAACTATTGATGATTCTATTCAAGCCCAGATGGAGGAAATCGTTTCCCCCGCCCTTGTACTTCCAATTTTTGCTCCAGCAAAGGACCCCAACCCTACCCCCAATATACCCGTTAATTATTCAGTTGCCAATGAGTCAGTCGAATCTTTCAATAAACAGAATTTCTCTTATTTCCTTGTACCTATGAAGATCAGTATCAGTCCGCATCATGTCTCCTTCAAAGCTCTAATGGATACCGGAGCAGCGGGGAACTTCATGAGTGTTGAGTTGGCACAACAACAAAAGCTGGAAATGGATGCGGGTTCCTCAGTAATGGTGGCCTCATCTGCTTATCAGTCTTTGTATGCCATTTGCTGACCGGTACCCTTTTCAATCCACCAATTTAACTTCTGCAATCGTTTTTCAGCTATGCCAAACTTGGTGTTTCCAGTGATCTTAGGTGTGGGGTGGTGGCACTGCTTCATGTAAAAATTCATTTAGAGTCATATATGTTGTCATTCACCAATGATGATTTGGAGGGAGCTTTCCTTTTGATCAACACCCTCAAGAAGATACAAGGAACCAGCTCTATCACTACCCTGGTTACTTCTGCGGGTATTCCGGCCCATTTTCCTGAAAACTTAATGCAATATCGGAGAATCTTTGACATGGAAAAGGCAGAGCACCTGCCTAAACACTCTAGGTACAATTGTGGGTTTCAAACAACCATGGAGTTGGTGAATATCAACTGTCCGTTGTATCCCCATACAGCGGAGGAAGAAGTTGCACTTAATACCTGGTTGAATATGTTGAGAAAAGGTTGGATGCTCAAGGAGACTTCACCCGTCGCCTCCCCATCATTTTTGCTAAAAAATCGGATGGTTCTCTCTGTCCCTGCGTGGATTACGGTCATTTGAACAAAATATCAGCTATTGATCCCTACCCATTGCCCCTGGAGCAGACAATTAGCCAGGCTATTGCCAAATCGCATTGTTCTTAAAACTGGAACTGCTGAACGCTTTCAACCAAATTTGGATAAGGGAAGGGCAGGAATGGTTAACCGCGATCTGAACAAAGTGAGGCATTTTTCAATTTCGCATAATGCCCTTTGTGCTAAAAAATGCTCCCAATACATTTCAACGGATGATTGACAATGTACTGGGGGATCTCTGGTTTTCCTGTGCAATTGCATACATTAATGATATCCTGATTCACTCCCCAACTCCCAAGCAACACGCTATTGACCTAGAAGCAGTGGTGGTCACCTTGCATAAAGCAGGGCTGTTCCTCAAAGCTTCCAAGTGCGAGTTTTATAAGGAGGAGGTTACTTTTCTTAGAAAACTGGTTCTTAAAGAAGGTGTCACTATCCCACCCAACAAGTTAGATGCAATCTGAGAATGGCCGACTCTGACTGCGCAAAAACAACTACAGAGTTTCTTAGGAAATCATATTTTTTTAAAAAAGTTATCCCCCACACTTTCCTAGTTGGCTGCACCACTCCACCCCCTACTGGGAAGAATGTACCGTTTTGTTAGATACCCAAATGCTAGCAGGTGTTTGAATCAATCAAGGAGGTGTTTGTGTCTCCTATTTTGAAACACGCCAATCCTACCAAACTGTATATCATCACATGTGATGCCTCATTGGTAGCAGTGGGTGTGGTGTTGCTTCAGGAGCATGATGGTCTAGAACATCTGGTCACTTATTTTCTCCTGAAAGTTCAAACCCATGGAGCAGTCTTGGGCCATTTGTAACAAGGAACTAGCTGTTATTGCATGGGCATTAACTCATTGGCGGTATTTGTTGCAGGGTGCCCGCCATGAGCTAACAGTTCACACGGATAACCAGGCCCTTTTGTATTTCTGAAAACCCCAAAAATTGGCGCTCCGGCAGGCCTGAACCTATCAGGACCTGTGCAGTTTTAATATTAAATATGAATTCTTTAAAGGTGCGCTCAACGTACTTTCCAATTTCCTAAGCTGTAGTCCCGCTCACTGTCCCTTGGAACCTGAGGAAGTGGATCTCGTTACCATGATTCCTGCTACTCAGATTTTGTTAATCGTTCTCCCAGTTTGTTCCCATATCACATTGGCTCCCGACGCCCCATTATTGGCTCAGGTGTTAGCCAGTCAAATGGCCTGCCCTGAGGGCGTGGAGTTGGTTGAGCAGTTGGTTCACTCGAGTCACAAACACTCCCTATACTCCTTAGAAGAGGGACTCATCTACTTTTGTTCTTGCGTTTGGGTTCCCCCCTCCTTCTGATCAGAGGTATTCCATGCACATTATGATCCTCCCACTGTCAGACATCACATTAACAAGAAATGCATCGATCTGATCAAGTGAACCTTTAATTGGGTGGAACTGACCAAAGAGGTTCCAGCTTGTATCGCCAATTGTGTTATTTGCACTAGGTCTAAGTTGGATCACTCTGGAAAAAAAGGCCTCTTCCACCCCTTACAGCAGGCGAAAGGTCCATAGACTTTGGTGTCTGTAGAATTTATTGTTGACCTCCCCTGTTCTAATGGGTTCACAGCAGTTATGGTTGTGGTGGATTGTTTCACGAAATTTTCCCTTTTTTATCTCATGTACTTCTGCAATTACGTTGAAAGAAACAGCCCATCAATTTTTACATCATGTGTTTTTTATGTTTGGCCTTCCACAGGAGATCATTAGTGACAGGGGTACAGAGTTTACCTCACAGATTTGGAGTGAACTCCTGTCAATCCTGAAAATAACCCCCTGTCAATCACAGTGTATCACCTCCAGTCTGATGGACAGACCAAGAGGGTTAATCAAGTCCTCAAATAGTACCTACATTGATATGCTGCAGCAGCGCAGGATACTTGGGCCAGTGACTTGCCCCTCACTCAATTCACCTACAATAATGGGACTCACACGTCCACGGGTTTTTCCCCTTATGAAGCAACATTGGGTTATAATCCTTCATTTTCAGTTGGGCCGTGCTTGCAGCCTGAGGTTCAAGCTGCCGCGTATCATGCTTCCCATATTCAATCACCACAAGTTTTAGTGTGGGATACCTCACCAAAGCCATCGATGACTGCAAGCAATTCATAGATCGTAAGCACCTTTTGGGTCATGACTTTATGGTGGGTTCCTATGTCATGCTTTATACCCATCATTTGCAAATTCAAACCCCTTCCCATAAGTTTGCCAGTAAGCGCTCAGGTCCCCATTTAGTAAAGAGGTATTGGGCAATGGGACGTTATGACTGAAGCTTCCTGCGCACTAGAAGCAGCACCCTGTTTTCCATGTTTCCCAGATGTCGCCCTTCAAGGGTTCAATTCCCCTAGGCCTGGAACTGATCATCATCAATGATGGGGAAGAAGCTGAGGTAGAGGCCATCCTAGCATCTCAGAAGACGCGACGTTCAGTCCAATATCTCATGGCCTGGAAAGGGTATCCAGCCTACAAAAATAGTTGGGTCAAGGCGCGCAATTGTGCAAATTGCATGGACCTGGTCGAAGCTTTCCATATATCCCACCCCAATGCTCCCCACCCTCCCCAGAAAATTGTGACGATTATGGCTATCAAGTTACCCAAAGCACACAAGAATGTGGCTCTGGTGCAGTTTCCTAGTGGGGTGCCCTTCCTTTGGGAAAAGGAAAGGGTAATATAAGTCCCGGGGAATGTCCCTTGGCTCTTGATTAGGCCATCTTCTCATTTTCGAATAAAAAGACACCAAAGAGGATGGCAGTACCCCTTTTTACTCAGGGCAATCTCGCTCACATAGTAGATGAG
Organism: Massospora cicadina; assembly: GCA_022478985.1. NCBI lineage: Eukaryota > Fungi > Entomophthoromycota > Entomophthoromycetes > Entomophthorales > Entomophthoraceae > Massospora > Massospora cicadina. Next base: position 25,503 of record JAKSZP010004721.1, read on the forward strand.
CGATGGGTAACAGCTCTCCCGCTTCAGATCCCACCCCCAGTACCCACACTCAACTTGGCAGAACTGTTGCAGGGAATTAGCAATATCTGCACCAAGATTGCCAAATTGAAATTGGTCAGGTCTAATTTTAGTGGCTATCTGGCTGATGGCCGAATCTCAAATGGCTGTAAAGGCATGAAGACTGATGTATCATCCAGATCGCCCAACAGCTCCAATTCAATCAATAAGCTGATAGAACTAACATAGGGCGCCCTCAACGAGGGTTCAAAGCCCTCTGTTGGCAATTTAAGCATTGTGGCTGATGTGCTGTCATTGACCAAATGGACAGTTCAGCGACTGAGCGTGGGCAGGTTGGGCATCTCAAATCCATTCTAACCAAATGGACCCATCCCTATTTGGGGTGGCCTTGGGGGATTCCTGTTGCTCTTCAGGCCAAATGCCATCGTGCCAACTATCAGAAATGTAGCTGAGCCCCAGTTCGGACGTTTGAGTTCAAACTAACAGAGCCCACCGCCAAACTTTGCGATGTCAGTTCTTAAAGAATAAACCCACCCATTTCCAAACAATTCGCCAGTTAGGTCAGAATTGTGGGACACAATCCCATCTTGTCACTATCCCAATCAACCAATATTTAATCAGTTGCATAGCACTGAAAAGATTGTTAGTTGATTTTCTTACTTTCCCTTCAGATAAAAAATTTACCAAAAAACTAAACTTTTATTCTTCTTCTGACTGCATCCCTGATGGTATTTCACTGGTGGCCCATCAGTCCGTACACCAAATGGGCTCTACCAGTACTCTTGGTCACTATGGGCCCCTCAGTCATCAATTGGGTTCAGCGAGTCTGATATTTTTAGCTTTACAACCCCATGATCACTAACTTCCAGCAGCAATACACAGGAATCTTGTGGCAGTATGTCCACCAATTGCAAGAGAGAATCTGTCTCCTTACCACCCCGGTAGATAAGGCACCATATGCTGAGGATCTTATTGATACCATCTCAGTGATTCCACCCCCTGCAGAAAGACCCCCTGGGTCAGGAGTGGGTACAGTGTGGTTTGCATCGGGATCATTCTTACCATGTTGCTGCACCAACACTTCTTCATTTCCCACTGCCTGGCTCCATACCAAGTCGTTCAGTCAGCAATGCCTCTGGCATTCTGACTTGCTTTTTAGGTGCTTACACATCCCAACTGCAGGCTGGTCTAAACTTATTCTGCCATTTCCATGACACTATCAGGGATCTTCTATCCTATCTAATTCTACTTTACTGGGTATTATCCACTATAAAGCAAAAGTAATATTAGTGCAAGAGAGATGTTTATTAGGAGGTAATGAATGGCTATTTATACCTCTTTTAGGGCTACTGCGCCCAAGTACTCTTAGGCCAATCAACTACTGGAAAACCCATCAGCCTCTTGATTCCAAACCTCTATCATATTGTAAACTATAAATTCATACTTCATAGTGATTCCCTCCAGATCTGCTCTTCTGATCAACAAATATTCATTTAGGTCAATCCATTACTAGCATAAGTCACTGGTCATTCATATATAAATTCATAATTAAGTATACATCGAGCATCCTTGACATGAGTTGCCGGTGCTCTGAATCAGTTGCAAATATATAGATGATTGATAACAAATATGTCAACTTTCCACCGGAAAATCCCACAATCATTTCTTATGGTAATTGGTGCAGGAATAAGATTTCGCTGACTTGAATTTAAGTTAGCAAAATCATTGTTAGATGCTTGTAAACAAATAAATCAGCTTTCTGCCGGAAATTCCCACAATCACATATATAATTTGATAGTCAGTGCCAAACTGGGAATCCGCTGATCCTAAACTTAATTAATATTTTTATAACATTAAATGGTATCAAACTAGGTATTAGCTGGCAATTATGCCTGACTAACCAAAACCCCTAATTCTGATACTATCAGAAGGATCCATCTGGTCAGAATTATGACATTACCCTCCACTTAACCAGATGATATCCTTCAGTGTGACCCACCCCAATGGTGGGTCAAGACTATCAGCGCCCTCACAAAGGAGCACTGGTCTTAACCAGTGGCTTTTGCCACTCTGTAACTAAACCTCCAACTACTCAAGAAGCCCACCAGCAAAGCCCCCTGTAGTGAGCACCACTGTTGTTAAATTGACCATGGGCTCTGCTAGTATGACAGGCCAACCAGTATGAAGACTGGTGGCCCTTTGCTGTTTTGCCTTCATTGGTGTACCAACCCCTACGAGTCCTGCGTCCAACCCACCAACTAACTATTAATGACTTTTCTTTTAGCCCCAGGCATCCTTGGCGTGTGCCCCAGCAAGTCCTGCCCCCTTCCTGGGTGGCTCAGGTACTCCCGCGCTGCCCCACCCTCGCGACCCTTCACCAACCCATCTGGGCATGCCCCAGCAAGTCCATCCCCTTCCTGGGCAGGTATGAAAACTCCTGTGCTGCACCCCGCTAGGGTTTTTGGCCTTTCAGCGCATCTGCTGGTAGCTAGCTGTCCAGGTTTCCACTTGGTCCTCATAAGCAGGAGGTATGGGAGCTGGCAGCACCAGCCAGTCCTGGTGTGATCACCCGTGCCTATTGGGGATCCCCTATCCTATCTAATTCTACTCTACAGGGTATTATCCACTATAAAGTAAAAGTAAGATTGGTGCAAGAGAGATTTTTCTTAGGAGGTAATAAAAAACTATTTATACTTCTTTCAGGGCTACTGTACCCAAGTACTCTTTGGTCAATCAACTACCAGAAAACCCATCGGCCTCTTGATTCCAAACCTCTATTACATTGTAAACTATTCATTCATACTTCATAGTGATTCCCTCCAGATTTTCTCATCTGATCACCAAATATTAATTTAGGTCAATCCATTATTAGCATAAGTCACTGGTCAATTATATATAAATTCATAAAAAATAAACATTAAGCATCTCTCGGCATGAGTCACTGGTGCTCCAAATCAGTTGTAAATTAATAAATGATTGATAATGAATATTTCAACTTTCCGTCAGAAAATCCCACAATCATTTCTTATGGCAGTTGGCGTAGGGATAAGTTTTCTCTGACTCAAATTTGAGTTAGTGAAATCCTCGTTAGATGATTGTAATGAATACATCTACTTTCCGCCAGAAATTCCCACAATCTCATTCAATTTGATAGTCAGCTCCGAACTGGGATCATTTTGAACCTAAACTTAGTTAATATTTTTTATAACATTAAATAGTACCAAGCTAAGTGATTATCCAGCAATTACGCCTGACTAACCAAAACCCCTAATCCTTATACTATCAGAAGTATCCATCTAGTTAAAATCATGACAAAGCCAAAACTACAAAAATCATATAGATATTGTACAAGGTTAGTGAACGCAGGGCAGGCATCTATTTATTAATGAATTTTTTAGGAGAGCTGAGATTATGGAAGGCTGGCAATTAAGGCAATATGGGTTGCAGTAGTGAAACAGTGAAGATATTGTATGCTAGACTGGTTTGCTCTCTCAGCTTTCTGGCTATGATGTGTGTTAGGCTGATGAATTGCAGGGGCTGATCTTTGTGCTTATCAATACTTCCTAAAACCTTGAAGTGAACTGCAGCCCATGGTTGCAAACCCATTCTTTTGGGAAACTAAACATAAAAAAGACGTTGGTCACAAATAAATTGACCATGTCATTATTGGAGGTAGAAGTAGCAATGTATAAAGATTGTGTATTAATAAAATATCAACTGCCGCCATGACCGCTTTCAAGCATTTAAACATAATGAGGCCCACAATAAATTCACTGAGAAAAAGACCCTGGACTCTCCTCTTGCTGTAGGGGTGAAAGAGTCCAAATCATCCTGTAAATTATATATATAGAGGGCGCGGGTTATTCAGCAAATTATCCATGCTGTTTAATCTTTAGTGAGTCCTAAAAAAATAAGCAATATAAAAATGTTGGTATACTAAGCCTGTAATCTCCATGGTGGTGAAATCATGGTGTTCCCTTATGACATGGGAATGCAACGCTTAGGGGTCCATACATGTTCATAAAAAGCAATTACACTATCTGTTTGGGGATTTCATTTGGAAGGGTCTTTACCAGCATTGGTTTTGGTTATCATGGCATCACATTCAGGTTTTGATGCTTATGTGTCCAAGACTACTTTTGTGGTTAAACCATATGAATCAGTACGTTTTGAGTAGATTTGCAATAACTGAATTGATCATAATACTTTAACTGACAATAGTTGTTGCTTGGTTTTGTTGCAATGGATGTGATTTTGAACGTGGAGGGTGAAGCAACATCAGCAATAAAAAGGAGTTGATATGCCATAATTTTGTCAGTGTGGATCAATGTAACAAGTTCTTATTCTTTGATTGGTTCAGGACCCATGAAGAGGCAATAACTTAGGATGTCTGGAGAGAAGTTTATAGACCTTCATAAAACTCATCTTTAGGTTGAATATAAGATGTCATGGTACATTGTTTGTATTTTCACCATTTTTTGGTTTTTGATAGTATACAATGGATCTATGATCCATTCATATAATGAAGTGTGGTTTGTTACAAGAAAGGTTTAGTGGCAGCGCATGAGTGACCACATGATGGCTACCAACTTTTTAGCATATATGCCAAATTTGCTCCTTTGTGCTGAATTTCATTTATAAGTAGGCCATTGTGTGCTCCGGACCCCTGTGATCCTGAAACAAAAAGCTTCAATGGCTATTACCAAAGAATAACGCGCCACAATAAAAATTTGTCATTTTCATGGTGGCGTATGATAGGTGAGGTTGGAAAGATCTATCTGATTGACCATCACATGTTGTCACTAAGAAGATCTAATAAAAGATGCATTCATACCTGATGTAATTTTACAACTGAACAATAAAGGTGATAATAACCTTAATACCTTTTGAACAAAGAGAACAAACCCAAGATCAGTGCCATTAACTAAAATCAGGGAATTAAGGGCATACAGAAGGTGAGGTTGGTTAGATGCTTCTCCTCTTTGTCTAACTTCCCCTACCTTATACCCAACACCCAATCCCAACACCTTTATTTATTTCTGTTTCAGCAGACCATTATATGCAGATAATCAGACAGAAATGTTTTCAATAAAGTTTGAGATTTAGTCAATATTAATATTAGATTCCATGGGTTGGTTAATTTATAGATTAAATCCTGCACATCTAATTGTCTTGCTCTTTGGCCAAAAGATCCTTGATTTCAGCCTATGTCTTAAGGTATTTTGACCATTTGGAAGCTCACTAGGCTTATCAAATTATTTTGACTCTTCTGGTAGATATTAGGCTCAATTTTCCCTCTGCATTTAAAAACTTATACTGAGGCAGGAAAAGGTACAAGCGTTAAATTCTAGAATTCCAGCTAGTCGACACCCTTCAAAAAACCTAATATAAAAACCAGGCATAAGAGAATTTGTAAAAAATATCTTTACTATTGATATTTTTGATGATTGTTCATTTAGCCAGGCGCTGGTATTTAGACCTCTAGGGCATCTCCTGGCCACATATTGAGCTTGCAATTTCCAAAGATAATTATTTTCCACCTCAGTTTGGACCTTGAACTGATACAATAATGAACTATTGATAGGACTATTGGTAGCAAAAATACTCTCATTTTTATTTAACTGAGATAAGCTTACCAGGGGATGGACATTACTAAAACTCAAAACCTAAAAATAAATCCTCACCAAATAAAATGAATGAACCACCAAAAATGAGCAGATGCCACACATAACGCAAACACAACCAACTAGGTGGGCAGCAGGAACTGCTTATCCCATCATGGCGGAAGGGGAGGGGGATCAAGGGGCTCATCCTCGACCTCTACTTCATCCCAAAGCAGGGCATGGGCTACAGCGGAGAGCAGGGGCGTCATGGCGTCAGCAGGATGCAGAGATAAATTTCCAATGATTGGGGTGGTAGGATACAGCCATTATACATATGAGAGCTCTGACATATTTGGCCAAAGCTAATTCAGCTTTTTTGCGTGTGTCAGGTAGTTTTATGAAATTGGCGATGCTGGTGCAGGTAATCTTTGATTTGGGATTCTGAGCTACCACTGATACATGCTGAATGGCGTCATTGGTGGCTTTGTGAGCTTCAATCAACATATCCTTTTTTAGACTTTATTGGCTTTGAGGGGAAGAGTAGGAGGAGTGATTAAGTAAGTCCCAGGGAATGTCCTCTGGGTGTTGACCGGGCCATTTTCCAATTTCCAAGTAAGAAGGCGCTGAAGAGGATGGCTGTACCCCTCGTTACTCAGGGCGATCTCGCTCACATAGTAGATGAGCGCTGGGTAACAGATCTCCCACTTTGGATCTCATTTCCAGTACCCACACTAACCTCAGCAGAACTGTTATGAGGAATCAGTGAAATCTGCTCTGAGATCGCCGAAATAAAATTGATCATAACCAATTCAAGTGGCAATCTGCCTGATGCTCAGATTTTAAATGGTCAAAAAGGTATGAAGACTGATCCTATCAGCCATAATGCCCGATGGTTGCAATTTGATTAACATAACGGCTGTAAAGATCTCTCCCCTCCCAAATCTGGTAGGCATCACCCCCAATGGGCAGCTTCCTGCTGACAAATTTGGCATTGCACCCAATGCAATGCAATTGACTGAACGAACGTCTTAGCAACCAAGCATGGGTGGGTTGGGCATCCCAAACCTGTTCCCAACCAAATGGGCCCACCCCTATGTGGGGTGGCCTTAGGGATTCCCGCTGCTCATCAGGCTATATGCTGTCATGCTTTTAAAAAGTAG
>JAKSZP010004722.1:0-32175 GCA_022478985.1 Massospora cicadina
CATCTTGAAGAGCCTCCTCACGATCTGACTCACGTCCCCAATCCTGTCCACCCTACGCTCCCTAATGATACCCATTGCAATGTGGATGATCCACACTATTGCCTTGGATGCGTTCAAGGGCACAGTCCTTACCATCCATGGGGTTATCAATGGGTTCCACTTCCACCTACTGGAGCATTTCCAATCCTGGCTCTACGGGTATATGAGGCCAAGGCAACAAGGAATCATAAACTCATGGTTCCCACTCTGGTTTTTTCACATGGACCCCTACCTTCACACCTGCTCCATAGTGGAGGCAACCCCCTTGGAGTAAAGCACCAGTCCCCCCATACATGGCGGTCCCAGCTGGCAACAGGGGTAACTTGTGTACCCTGGGGTGCCCAATCATACCTGGTCATTGCTTCTCTTACATCCCCTACCATTTCCACACACGTATTGGTAATGTCCATCCCCTGGTTGGCTTGCCTCAGTAAATAAAGAAAAAAATAGAGGTAGCATGTCCTAAAGACCTCATCCGACCCAGAATATTATTCTTATCAAGTTGCAACATGCTTAATTATAAGACCTTTTTTTTATCAAAAACAGAAAATCACTTTGACTAAAAGTTACCCAACAAGTACTGTAACCAAAAGCGTTGTCAATGCCCAGAAACTACAATAAGCCCTCAATCAATTGGTGACAAACCCTAATCAATTCAGGCGCATAATTTTAGGTTTTATAATAAAGTTAAACTACTATGAAACAGCTGAGGGATAAAATGTAATTTGGCGGAATCAAATCTTGGCAGATTAGTTTATAATTTCAAGAAATATCACCAAACAATATATATCAAAAAAAATATTAACCCACATCCACTAAAGGTAATTCATTCCCAATGGATAAGCAGTTAATAATAATCTGTTGAAGCTGAATATTGTGGGCATACTGAAATCTTGACACATCGCCCATGACCAGATTAACCAGTAAAAGATAGAAACATAGGATTAATTACGCCTCAAGCCATGGTCCTAATTTGGCCATCAAAGTTAAATTCAATATTTAGTGGAGCTCAGTACTTTCCTCACTCAATGCATCTTATGCCCATTCTTGGCAATGAGGCTCCTCTTCTCCTTTTCCTACTCACTGACACCTCACTCAAGAGCGGTTTCTAGAGCCCCATGCTGTACCAAGACTATTTTGGTTAATTTCACTGATAATATGTTCTGGAAAGCCTGTATTCCCCAAGGTTGGGCTATTATGACTCCACGCCGTTTAAGGATATTCTGAGTTGGCTTCACCAATTCCTTGGTTCCTGTACTCCCCTAAGCTGGACTCTCCATTTTCTATCAGAGAAGATCTTATGATTCTACTTCCTCATGACTAGTTATGACATCCATTTTAAACGTGAGCTGATCCTACCAATTCTACTTGTTCCTCTTTATAGTAAATCCTTTTCAATATGAGCTGATCTTGCCAATGTTCACAGTCTTCTTTAAGTCCATCATAACTAATCACTACTTTCATTTCAGTTGATTCTCCTTCTCCCCACCTGTCAATTGAAGGTGGGAACACCGTCAGATAGTCTTTATCACAGCAACGAAAGCTGATTTAATTCTAATTTTCTTATTTTTACAAGGATATCTCCTTCTTGATAGATATAATATTCATATATTTTATTTATATTATAGTCCCTATGAAAAGTTATTTTTAAATATTATAAATAACTTTTCATAGGGACTTAACTATTATCATTCGTATAAAGTTCCTTCTTTTGAAACTTAATCATCAATTCAGCTTCAGAAATCTCCTCTTCCTTTAACCAGCAATTATGGTTTTGCAGTCCCCTCTTGAGACTTAATCAACAACTATGGTTTAGAAGTTCCCTCCTGAGACTTATCCAACATTTATGCTTTGGCAGTCCCCTCTTTAGTCTTAACTAACGCCATAGAACTTAACCTATTACTAGTAGGTTCAGCGGTCACAAGGGAACATTGAAATTTTCATTAGTTGCAATACTTGAAGTATTTGGTATGGACATGATTCACTATATGACCATCATTGATGTTTTTTAGCATATAGGCAATTATTGCCATCTTGGCAATAATCTCAAATAGTCACATCCATTGGCCCTTTGTGACTGACTTATCTCCAATTTTGACAAGTTCTAATCTTAATTCATCCATCAAAAGCTGGTAATTAATCCCTCTGGTATCATAATATTCAACTCTATTGACAATCTCCAGTTCCTTTCAAAAAAGATTGGCTGTTTTTCTTTGTTAATTAACTCTTGGCCTTATTCACCACAAATAACAACAAAATTATTCCAGCTAACATATATGGAAATTATCCCTTAATTGTACAGGTTAGTATGAAACGTTAGACTCATCCAACTTTGACTTGAGTTATACTATTTTTTTCAGGATTTTATGCCTTTTCTTTTAATTGACTAGCTTAAGGTTAAGCAATTTCCTTCACTTTTTCTTGATTAATCACCTTTATTTTTGACTTTGCTCTCCTAACAGAATTTATATTTATAATAGAATATCATTGCAGCGGATCCTCTCTTAGGTCCTTTACAAATATATCTAAAAGTAACTCCTCCCGGAAGAAATTTGGCAGAACAGTTTTAAATGCAGCGCTTGATTGTTCCACAACTAAACTGCTAAACCTTTTCCTGAATCTTAAAGTTTCCTCATCTTGAGTCAAAACAATATTCACTTGTCCTCTTGGCTTCTTCCCCCATTTTTTTGCGGCCAAATGTCCAGTTTCACCACATCTACAACAGCAGTTCTGCACTTTATCTGTCCATTTTGATACATCAGGTTTCTTACCTAATAAAACTTAGTTCTATTAAATTATTTGAGGTGGGTCGACCTTAGGACAATTATACCACACCAAGAATTTTTTCTAGCCTGTACAGGTTTCAAACTTAAAACCTGCACTAGGGGTGGAAGCAGTTTTACCCGCTCAGCTAACCACCCTTAAAAACTTAGTTCTGTTGATTGGCAAATTCTACATATTCTTGTCTTCAAGTTCTGCCATAGTCATATCCTCATTGGGTGAAATTTTTTCATAAAATGAATTAGGCACATTAAATGTCAATCCTAGCATTTTCATATATCTAATCATTTGTGATGTGGAAGTCTGATTCATCGGCGCCAAAACCATGGTGTGGTGCAGATCAGTAGGGCTGAAGTTCCATCTGCATTGATATAAATTCATAAAAATTTGATAATACTTTTGATCTTTCCAGGATTTGTGCTTCCTTTTAAAATCAATTGGTTAAATCAGCTAATATTTTAACCATCTTAAATCAAATTCCCATAAACTCCTATTTACAGTTATCCATCTATGTAGGATTACCAAAGTAAGTCATAATTGCTTCTTTGGCGTCCTTTACATCCAATTGTCCCCATTGAGATGAGGCAACACTTGATTTTGACAGTCAGTGTCTAAGCATATTCATCAACATCAATGATTTTTGTCAGTCACCATACGCAAACATTGTTATTTCAAAATAGGCGGAAAAATGCTTGTGCATTATCCCAGAAAACATAGGTAAATTATGGCTTAATCCAAAATTATTCCATTGCTTCTGTGATAGCAGATTCCTGACCAGCAACCCAATTAACATTAAATGTGTTTTTGATTCATCTCCAAAATTGCAGCAAAAGCTCTGGGAATAAATTTTGGGGTTTGTATTTTCTCAGATGACTTTTGTGAATCTTATTGTCAGTTTCTTTCTCCTACATCCGTGAATAATCACATTTGTGATTTATGAGTTCTTTAAAGCACTTTAGTATCTGCAATATTTCCTTATAAATCTGGCAATTGCATTCTCTATTCACTTCTTGACCATTTTTCTGGAATAGTAGCCCTTTGATCAATTTGGTTCCTTCCACTTCAAAGAGGTGACCTTCAGGTAAATATTGTTATTGACCTTTGCTACTTGTTCTATTTCCTCCTCGGCTTACATCACTTGATCATTTAAATAAGCTAGATTAGCTTGTAATGCCAAGCTTAACACTTTCTGATAACCATTTAAAAATATGTCCACAGCTTCCAAAATTCTTCTTGTATGACATTCTATTGATAACTTCTTTTGTATCTTTTACTTTAAAGCAACTAACCCTGTATTGAAGAACATTTTTTAAACTTTCAGGTCTGGTTTAATCAAGCCCCCAGTTTTGAGAACAAATGTGAACTTCTTATGTTTACTATACCGGTTCAAATTTGTGCGTTGTAATAGATCGTTGTTATGAATTAAATAGGTTGACACTAGTATGAAACTATCGTCCTAATTGAATCTTCACATCAAATCTGAGTATTGCTCTTATTGCTAGACAGGTGCTAACACTCTTCCTTCTATCCTTAAAGTTACTTTTAATTATCAAGACAAACAAGGGAAATCCTATCCCTTCAACTCTTCCTCAAGAGAGGGCAACTTCTAGATTAAGAAAGCTTTATTTTCCTCAAATAGAACTTAACCTACTATCAAAAGGCTCAGCTGTTCAAAGGGAACTCCTTCCTTCCTCTCTTGACGCAGGAGCCTGCTGAGAACTTGACAAGCATATATGACAAGGGATCAATATTCCTTAACAATAATCCCAAGAGTAATAAATACAAAGATGTGTAACAGTCAAAATATTTATGAGACTAAGGAAAATTCTGCAATATTAAAATGAACACTAAGGGATTTATATGAGAATTTGGCGCCCAACTCTTCTTTTGGCACTTCAATTAAAACAGCAGTTGTTGCCAACAATTTTAATACTCCACAAATTGCTCAAAGATAATGATATATCTGCTCATACATCCATCTAGTTGTTATACAGAGCCAACTAGATAGTGACCTGCCATGGGTTGGATTAGATGTACCATGTCCCAATACCCTCATCTAGCCTTAGCGGATTATTCTTATCAAGATAGCAACTTGCTTAGGTAATGGGACTTTTCTACCCATTAACAGCAGGTCACGCTACCTTAAAATGGTTATCCCAAAATTTACTGTCAACGAAGGCATTGGTAAAGCCCAGCAACTAAGATAAACCCTTAAGCAATCAGAGACAAACCCTGAATAATTCATAAAAGATATTTAATTATTTTAGATTTAAATAAATAATTAAATAACTTGATAATTATCAGGGTCCTCTCCAACAAAAAATTAGCAATCTGGAAGAATCAAATCCATGTGGATTAGTTGATATTCATAAAGTATTTTCACCAATAACAGTTATCATATAACATGATAACGCCCACATCTACTAAAAGTAAGCCGCTCCAAGTGGATAAGCAGATAATAATATAATCTAGTGAAGCTGGATTATGTGGGCATACTGAAATCCTGACACCAACTCAATTTCTATAGCTATGATGATTACCAGGTGAAGTTGTCTATTATCTTTTATTTTTCCTAATCTATAATTATAAATAAACCCTTTTAACATAATGAGTTACAAGTATACCTCACAATTTATTGATAAATTAACTTCAGCATACTTTAATAAAACTGTTAGATAACGCCTAAAATTGAAAAATCTTAAATTTTTTTAAATGATATTGTCTATAGATAAAAACAGATTATATTAAAAACTTGCTTTTCTCTAGCTCAATATCAGCAGTGTAACAACATTTTGCAATGGATGGTTCACTTGGTGTACTAAAAATAAGTTTAATTGTGGCAACCAGACTATAGTTTATAATTAATATATGGTTTCTGAGAAGAGCTGATGAATATATATTTAATTATATTAAAGGTAAAAGAGACTCTGGTAATAGATTGCCAATTATACCTAGGCCAAGTAAGGTTCTGTGTTCTCAAGAAAGAGCTTACAGTGCTGTAGTTTACATAATTTTATAATCAGTATCTATTTATATATAGAATCCCTAGTAGTTCAATCTTTCTTAACACGAAAAATAAGCTAAACTTCAGGAATATAATTTTCAAAATAGTTATATTAGCTTAAAAACTTACAAAGAACTATGGAGTTAAATAAAGCACCAATTTTTTAATTTCTCTATACCATATCCTTTAGATATTATAAGCTTGCAACAAATTATTCTAATCTCACATTAATTATTTTGATAATTGTGCTTAGATCATAAGTTAGAATTTTTTTACTTAAAATTGAACCAAGATTATTGTGAGAATCTTGTCATGATTGTATATATCATTGGGTTGTCTTACTTTGGTTCCTTCCAATCCAGATAAATTTTGAATTTCTAGAACTTTTTGGATATATATAATGATTTAAACAAAAGATAAGCTAAAAATTTTAGTAATCTTGACCTCATAGTAGCTTAATATATGTGAGAAATGTGTTGGTTGGTCAAAGCATGCACTATCACAGAACCCTGAATGTTAGGATTCAGGATGTGAAACAGTCAGATTATCAATCAATTGATTTCACATCTATTAACAATCACCTAACTGTAATTGTAACAAACTAACCTTTACATTCAATAATGATAAAACATCTCACAAAGCATCTTTTAAGTAGGATTATTAAAAGAAAATCAGGAATTGTAGAAGATCTTATCTCCAAGGATCAAGGATATTCATATTCATCACCACACCCCATGGCATCTAAATATATTTGGATTCTCTAAAAATTATTAAAGTTTCTACTATACCCAGTTGATGTCTGCTTGGATCTTATGTGTCTAAGAATTTAAGAATGAAACTATCTTGGTATCACGAATTTCTTTCTTTAGTAAAAATTATCAAGTTTTATTCCACTGAGTACTTCAAAGGTCCTAAACTTTTCCTATGATGGTTGGATATTTTTTCACATCCATCACAGTAAAACTTTAGGTGCTTTCTTTTTATATCATCTGAGTACTCTTTGATCCTCAACAACATTAATGAACATTATCAGCTACCAACATGTATTCTTCTAGTGAAACCAATTGAAGCATTCAATGGTAGTTTCTAAAAGTCATGAATGAATTGTATGCTGCGTTATGTGATCATAAAAAACAAATTTTAAGGAAGAAGAAAAATCACTTTCATCTGCTGACTTCTACCTGCATAGTGTTAATCATTATTGGATGTTATGGGTATATTATTTCAAGTAAACTAAAACTGGTAAAGTAAGGATCCCCACCACCACTAATGGGATGGACAGGAAGGTATACCCCTTTCTTACAAAGAAAGTATATTCCCCACTTCATTGCAGCTGAAAAATATTGGACCTGGGCCACACTCTAAATGAGCGGTGGGTGGTCGCTGCTCCCCCCAGAATACACTGGCCCCAACCTCATGAAGCATTCAACCAGAATACCAAATTATCATGAAATCCTCTTTAGAGTTTGTCACAAAAATGGGGACATATGCCACCAAGTGCGCTCCCTTTCTGCTGGATACTGATCAAACCCAAAATGAAATGATATTTCCAAGCGTGATTGAGAGGAAAATCCCAGAGAAAACAAAAAAAATCCCTCAGGCTCACCAGTGCAAAAATCTCAAGAGGGAAAAACCATAAGGCAAAATTCCATTGCCTGAAAAAGTCAAAAAAAGATTCTTAAGTAAAACAACAGGTGAGACATCTGCAGTACTCAATTTGGGATGCCCTGATGAACAACAGGAAACTTTTGAGAAATAATGAACATATTCTGACGCCTGGGTAATATTCACAGCATCCCAGCTGTGATACTAGGCATGAGCATTTCCTCCTCCTTGGTTGTCACTATATAAACCCAGCGCTCTGCTCATAGTAAAGTGATGGGTTTTTTGTAATCTCCTGAAATAAACTATATATTCTAACAAAATCCATTCAGAACAATTTTTATATTGTCAAGTTATAAATTCTGTCTCTTTCAATGAAACCGCCATGACCAATGGAAGGCTCCCATTCCCTGTTCTCTGTAATAATGGTTGTAATCTATTTGTTAATTTTGGCGCGGTCTCACTTAGCAGCAGAAACCAAGGGGCTTTCCCAGGGGAACTGACCTACCAATTTGCAGCTTTAGGACATGCAGGCAATGATTCCCACCCAGAATTCTGATTGGATCAAGTTAAACTGACCTTTTGGGGACAATACCAACTGATGAGATTACTGTGATTAAGAAAAACTCTCATGGTGCTTTCAGCAATTTTAAGAGCAGGGATTTTGCTGAACCCCCTTCAATATCAAGTGCAAGATCAATTCAACTCTAGTGCTGAGCCTGAGTTATGAAAGTTTCTAAGAGCTCCTCCATCTAAACCCTTCAGTTCTTCCACACTATGGGAGGCTTAGGTGAAACTTTACCCAGTCCTCAGCTTGATAGTCAGGGTCAGATTGATGTTTGTCAATAAGTATTTCCCACACCTCTCCCCCAGTGTATCCTATTCACACATCCTCATAATGGCGATGCCATGCAGACTATGGATGCTATTATGGGATAGAAAAACCCCAGATGGAAGCCAAGTCTTTCCTTGGCACGCCGTATGTCTGACATAATGACCCAGTCTATTGGTACAGCGGTGATATCAATGGCCTGAGACATGTTGAACCTGGGTCAATCAACAGCTGAATGAAGTCTTTTTGGCCTCATGCGCGTCCTTCTGACATGCTGATCATGGATTACGCTTATCAGACCAATTCAAAAAGTTCTCTTAACCTTGGCAGCACAACTGACCTCCCCCTCAAACGCCCAATATAGCAATGTGACGTTGGTTGGAACCACCTCCTGTCCCTCAGATGAGATAGCCCTGCAGGTTCTGGGGTGTTAGCCAAAAGTGCTCGAGAGCCACCCTAATGGGCAAAATGGAGACCTCCAAGGAACAACAATCACTGGCTCTGCTTAACGCCCTTCAAGGTGATGCAAAGACATGGGCCCACACAGTTCTATACCATAATTCCCACTTAGGTGAGGCTCCTTCCTCCCTCTTCCTTAATGTTTCATCAATGGTGGCCACCCCAGCATTGAGGCCCTAGCTTATATTCTCCCTATTTCTCTGGTGGGCCCTCACCCTGACTAGAAAATGACCATATCAAAGCATTACAACAGATCACCAACTTCCTTCAGCTTCCAGAGATGATGCCATTACTGCCTTTCGGCCTCCCTCAACCACAGGGCAGGCTCACACGTGGCATGGTATAATAATCTTTAGACTCTGGAAGGAGTGTACAGCTTGGCTCAGAAACTTGAAGTCCGCCCTGGGTATATATGGAACAGAAAACTGACTCCACCGAGACCCTATCACAAAGTTCAGTAGACCAACCCCAGCTTCTTGCAACAATGGCATGCTTATGCTAATGGATAGGGGAAGGGGAGGCGTCAAGAGGGGACAACAAGAAAAAGACCAGACTGACAATGGTGCACCAAAGCCCAACCCAGCAGACACATACCACCCTATGATCCACCCCCAGGCACCAGCAGTACTCGCTCTCACCCCCTTTGCCCCTGCACAACCCCAGTTCAGCGGAATGTTTGAGTTGTTACCATACACGCCCATGACCCAGATTACGCAATCAAACCCCGCACAGGATGACAAAACATCCTTAAACCCAAGTGGGTTCCGCAACGTCCTGCGCAGCTCATTTGGGGTTCTGGTGGCACAGTATGACCCAAAGGGACCTAATTTCATGAACCTCATATGTGATGTAGCAAATAGACCTGGGTACGTTTTTTACCTCAGTCAGCCCAGAGGCCCCTACAGTGTCCCCCTATCAGCTCAAATGATGAAATTTATTGAAGAAGAGCGCCACAGAATTTAGTCACTGGAAATATTGACCACGTCCGCCCATTGTTAGATCTTATTAACCCCTCATCAGTCTAACTGTTTTACGCCCACATATAGATGATGTCCTCCCAATTTCTAACAAAATCTCAAGACCAAGACAAGTCATCCACGAGCATAGATATCAAAACAGGCGTATGCGCCATTAATTGCTTCATAAACATTATTGTGCTTACTTCTTGTTCACCATAGAGATTTCAGTAGGATTAAGACAGGCGACAATTAATGCTTTAATGGACACTGGCGCCTTTGGGAATATCATCAGCCTCAGGGTGGTCCAGGCACTAGACCTAACGTTTACCGCGTGGCGACTGTCCTTAATGCCTCCTACATACCAATGATTACACTGCCCCTCCATGAGCTACTGCACTTTTCTTCCCACGGAGATCACTTTCACTCTAACTTTGCAGTGATCAAAAATTACTTTACAATATGACCTTGGGCGTCAGATGTGGCACTGGAAATTGGTATCTACAAACCTTGAGCAGAACCCTTTCACTTTAACCTCCTTCTACTATGCAGGCAAAATCTACCTGCTCCCCGCCCTTAAAGAAGGTAACTCCATCACGTCAGTTGTAGAATAAACCCCCTCTGATGCTGTCCCTGAATTGCCTACATGCCCTGCATCTTTGAGCCATACAAGGAGATCTTTGTTGTCAACGGCTCAAATTTCCTACTTTTCTTCCAAGTCTAATTTGGAATTCCGCCTGACATTGGACCTTATAAAGATCAACTGACCGCTTTACCCATACACTACAACTAAAGATCAAGCCCTAAAGAACTGTATTGACAAGATGCTAGCTAAGGGATAATTAGTGAAGAAAACCTCGACAGTATTGTCACTAGTGGTGTTCACCCAAAATCTGGATCGTACCTTATGCCCTTGTGTGAATTACAGCCACCTGAACAATGTCACCGTGTCTAACCCTACCCTCTACTGCTTGAGGCCACCAAATCCCAAGCAATTAACAAATTCAGAGTGTTCTCAAAACTTGACCTGGTAAAAGCGTTCCACCAATTCATAGAAAAGAGGACAAGATTTGCTGAAAGCAATTTGTACCTGCCACGGCATATACCAGTTCAGGATCATGCCATTCAGCCTCAAAAACGCTCTTACTGTGTCCCAAAGGGTCATCGACCATGTACTAGGTGACATCTTCTTATTGTGCCATAGCCTAAATTCAATGACATTCTGGTCCACTATCCTATACTGGAACAGCATGAGAAGGATTTAGCAGCCATAGTATGATGCCCTACAGAAGTCAGGCCTGCATGCTAAACCTCAAAATGCAAATTTTTCAAGGATAAAGCACAGTTCCTAAGGAACCTTGTACTCAAAGATGGACATGTCATTTCTTCCTCCAAGATGGAAACATATGATTATGGCCTACCTATGCTAACCAAAAACAACTGCGTAGTTTCTTAGGATTGGTCACCTTCCTGAAAAATTCTCCCCAGAGATCTTGGTACTAACCACTCCGCTCCACCCTCTTATGGATAGACATGCGCCTTTCATCTGGACAAAAGAATGTCAACAGGAATTTGACGCCACCAAAGAGGTCTTTACTACCGCGCCAGTACTAAGCCATGCCAATAGTAAAGATTGTTTGGAGTAGCCCTTGACGCCTCCAGATCGGCCAAAGGAGCCATACTACTTTAGAAGCATGATGGATGTGAACACCGGTGGAATACTTACACCAGAAAAAATCACAGGCGCTCCTGCGCCTAAGTGATCTACAACATGGAATTGGAAGCCCTTTCCTGGTCATTGATGCACTGGCAATACATTCTACAAGGAGAAAAACACACAGTGGCAGTGACATGGACCTTAAATCATAATATATTACTACAAATTCCAGAAGTTGGCACACTGACAAATGAGGATGGATTGAGACCTCCTCAATTTCAATTTTTAAATATGAGTTCATCTGAGGGCTAACGCACATACTGCCATACATCCTTAGTAGAAGTCTGTCATTTAGACCCAATCCAGGGGAGGATGCTGAACTAGTGGCAGTGTACCCTGGAGTAAATCTCGGCAGATCCCCCAGAGGAATCAGAAGCTATTGATTTAATCACCTCCACCCTTAAGCCAAGAAAACCCTGACAGGCTACCGCTTCACCAAAACTTACCTCATCAATCCAGCCCTCTCAATACCCTCAGAACAACCCAATAACTGAGCTTGAACTCCCACTCCTTGAAGCCATACTGAACGCCCAAACTGAAACCCAGGAAGGATGAGCCCTGAGCAAATGGATCCAGACAGGGAATAGCCATTCCAGGTGGTACATTTATAAGGAGAGGGTAATTTACTTTGCAACAGGGTTTGAGTACCTGAATTTTTATGCCCACGGGTCATAAGGGAATATATCAACCCATTGACCATGGTGCGCCCTGGTGCAAAAAATGTATCAACTTGATCAAATGTGCATATGACTGAAACGGACTAATGAAGGAAGTACCTACTGGATTTAACGCATCCTCACTTGTGCGCAGTTGAAATTATATAGGACGGGCAGGAACGGTATTCTGAACCCCCTCCAACAGGTAGCAGGTCCCTGGATGTTGGTATTGGTAGACCTCATTGTTGCCTGCCGACCTCATGGGTTACAACACAATCATGGTAATGGTGGATCGTTTTTCAAGATACTCCATATTCATCACCTGCCTACAGTCAACCACCGCATAAGACATGGACCTTTTGCTTGTGTCCCACATCTTTACTAGGTTCTTTGTTCCTCAGGAAGTTATTAGCAACAGGAACCACAATTTACCGCGAAACTTTGGGATGTCCCGTGTGGGGTGCTAAAAATCAAATCCTGTTGATTGTCTGCATACCACCCACATTCCAATGGACAAACAGAGAGAACCAACCAGTTACTAAAAGAGTATCTCCGATGCTACGCTTTTGACTTGCAGAACACATGGCAGATGATCTCCCCTTAGCTCAGTTTGCGTATAACAATCTCTACATACCTTGATGGGGTGTCACCATTTTATGCCAACTTAGGTTACAATCTAGCATTTACCATCAGCCCCCTAATATGCTCTTACATCCCCGCAGCTAACGCCTTCACAATGCACATCTGCAAGATACACCAACTAGTACAAAAACAGCTGAAAAAAGCATAAGTATGCTAAGTGGTTTTCCAATCAGAAGCTCCGCCCTGCCCAAACTACCAGGTGGGTGACCTTGTGATGGTCAACACAAAGAATCTCCACCTCAAGGTTCCATTCCAGTAGCTGGAATGCAAAAGAGCTGGCCCTTTCCCCATCAGAAAGGATCTACCCAGCGTGTCCTTCCATGTAGAGCTTCCTCCCCACTGGAAAATTAATTTGGCCTCTAATGCTTCTGCTCGTACCCCTTCAAAGGAGAAAAACCCACTAAGGTCAAGAAAGTATAAATAGAAGGAGCAACAGAATTTGAGGTGGAAGAGGTCCTAGACTCCTGAAGAGCTAAGTGGGGAGTCCAATATGTGGTGGCCTAGAAAGGATATCCAGCGTATGAGAATAGCTGAATCCCTGCCAAAGACTGCACCAACTTCTAAGATTTAATTGAAGACTTCCATACTAGAAGCCCTGAGGCACCAGCACCCCCACACACCCCTGAACCCATGGGAATCATAGCCATCAAACTTCCCTCGCCACATAAGAACTACGCGCTAGTCTAGGCCCTGAAGGAAGAGTAAATACTGTTTTCTAGAAATGGGTAATGTAAGGATCCCGCCACTGCTATTAGGCTGGACTAGAAGGTACACCCCTGTGAGTTTTTGAGGATTAGCTTGTTTATTAGAAGTATTCCTGTTTCAATAGTTGAGAAAAGAGTTTCAGCTGATAAATCCTAGATTATGCTATATGTCTTACGGTATTTCCTAACTGTTTGGAAGCTCACAAAGCTAAACAACAATATCTGACTCTCTTGGTCTCTTCTAGGGTAATTTTCCCGCTCTAATTGGGAACTCTCTAGACACAGGTAATTATGACAAGCTCCCCTGAATGCTTGTCTACACTCTTAATATGAAGATTGAATTTAAATAAGAAGATATAAGACAAAAATATAAAGATATGGAAAGATGATTTTTTTATTTTAGGGCCACGCGCCAGTATTTTATATCTCTAGGACATCTCCTGGCCATACTCATCTATTAGATGAGTTAATTAAAACCATGCCAATCCACTATGGATTATGGCAGTGGTTATTAAAATATCCCCAAGTCAATTCAGCCCTTGAATTAACTTAATTACAATCATTTCAGCCCAATTGATGGCAATACTACTCTCATAATTGGGAAGGTTTTAGGCATAATATTAGCACCTTAGCGGTGTATATTTGCCTTTCATTCAGCCCAATTACGTTTTGTTATACATCTGACAAAATACAATAAGTGTGGGAAAAGAGATTATAGAATTCAAATAATGATGCATTCCTAATTGGGACGTCGGCAGGCCTCTCAATAGTACTAGGTACTCCCTATTTGGGCTGTCCATGTGCAAGTACTATCATTTTGTCATACAGCTGACAAAATACAACAATTGATAAAAAAGAAATATGGATTAAAAAATTACGCACCCTTGATTGGGACGTCAGCAACCCTCTCAATAGTACTTGGTACTCCTTAATTGGGAAGTCCATATGTAAGTACTATTGTGCCAATTACAGTGATTGACATGCATAAAAATTATTATTCAATAATTGTATTTGCATTAATTCATAAATGCAATTTAGTTTGTGCTGTAGAATCAATTGGTTCACCTAAGTGGTTCCCATAATTGGCCATAAAGTAATAGTATCATAGCTATTATTATCTATGATAGTTGGAACGATTTAGATACAATTGAGGTGGTTTTGGAATGAATTTAGTTATGCAGATAAATCGGGAAAGATCAAAGGAACCATCAATGGGATTAATCTATTAGCATTGATGGTTTTCTCGAAGGGTTTATTTATAAGTCAACCATAAAAATCTAAAAACCCCTTTCAAAAAAAGAAAAGAATTGCCCAGAGCATTGCCTTTGGAAAAATAGCAGACCTGGGGCACACTCTCACCAAGCAATGGGTGACCGCTGCTCCCCCCAGAATACACTGGCCCCAAACACATGACAGCAGGCGCCCTGAAACACCAGGTATCACAAAATCCGCTAAATAGTATACTCCAATAATTAAAGACTTTTACTCACAAGTGCGCTCCCTTTCCACTGGATTATATTCAATCCCTCAAAAGGGGACAAAATTGCCTCGCCCAATCATGGGTAAAATTTTGGAGAACATATACGAAAATCCCTCAGGCGCAGCAGTGCAAAATCTCAAGAAGGTGAAACCAAAAGGACGAAAACTTTAATGCCTTAAAAAGTTGAAAAAGCTTCTCAAGTTGAAATGATGGGTGAGCCATCCGCCATACCCAATTCTGTAGGCTCTGACAAAACTGGACGATTTGCAAGAAATCTTGGACATATCTGCCACCTGGGGAATATTTGCCAGCAGCCCAGTTGTCATACTAGGGCGCGAGCCTATCCCCCCTCCTTGGTTGACAATATATATAAACCCAGTGCTCTCTCACAGTAGAGTGTTGATTTAATTTGTAAACTCCTTTACTAAGATGATAATTTATGACCAATTCCATTCAGACCAATTTTTAACTCTTGTTAAGTTAAAAATTCTGTCTCCCCTGATGAAACTGCCATGACCAATGGAAAGTCCCCACTCCCTGTTCACCATAATAGTGGTTGCCATCTCCTTGTTAGTTTTGGTTCTGAACTCAATCTAGCGGCAGAAACCAAGAAGTGCACCTTGGGGAAAGGCCTACTGATCCACCACCTTAGGACATTTGGGCAATGATCCCCACCAAGAATTGATCAAATTTAATTGCTCTGACCTATTTGGGACAATCACTGACTGATGAGACTACAATGATGGAGCAAAACTTTCATGGTGCTTTCAGAAATTTTGAAAGCAGTGATTTCCAAATCCCCCTTAAATCAGTTGTAAGAGCAATTCAACTCTAGTACTGAGCCTGATTCAGGACGATTGCTGAGAGCTCATCCAATCAGACCCGCTGGTTCTTTGACACCCCAGAAGGCATAGCGAAACTATTACCAATCCTCAGCTTGATAGTCAGGATTGTATTAATGTTCATCGATCAGTAGTTCCCGAAATTCTTCCCCTAAAAGAACCTATTTACGCATCTTCTATAATAGCGATGCCATGTGGACTATGGATGTTATTATGGGTATTGGAATCCCCCAATGGAAGCTAAGTCTTTCCTTGGCATGGCATATGTCTTACAGGTAAGCTCACTTATGACTTAGTAAGCATTTCTCAAATTAGGACAAGTCCCCTCAGCTAGGAGAACGCTTGACTATTTCTGAAGAAATGGTCCAGGAGGTTAATGATAAGGCTATTAGTTTTATTTTATTTGATGTGGGCCAACTTGGGGATTATACCGCACAAAAAATGGGAAATTGAATTAATGGGAAAGGAGGATAAAATCCAGAAAACCTCCATGCGTGGCGTATGATAGGCCAGGAACTCCATGGACCGCCTTTGCTATTCGCTATCTCAGTTCAGGGCATTGGTGCGCAACGCCAACACAGTCATAATTGTCCCCTACCCAAAGTTCCTGTACTGGAATCGAACTTGGGGAGGCATGATAAGGCTATTAATAAAGCCTTTAGTATAGTACAGGAGGAAGAGTATAATGACATGCAGAAGACAATTAAGCAATTTCAGACTCCTGAAATTAATCTATGATTCCACTGTCTACTGCAATAAAGGTCTGGAAGACTATAAAAGAAGCACTAAACATTTGAGAATTTTGAGGCTGGTCATAACTGCAAGGCTATTAGCTTAAAGAAACTCAACTTATATAAATAACCCAAATATGTTGATCCTACCACCTTCAACTGAGATATAATATCTTATAAGCATTTGATCATTTAAAGCTGATCAAATAAAAACTCTTAAGATCCTGAAAGCAAGTTTGTATGATGCAAATATGTAGATAGTCAGAATTCAATTAAATTTTTACAACTCTTTTACCTATAAAAGGAATGAATTTTTATTCGACAAGCCAATAATGCTTAATTTACTTTATCAATACAATATAAATTAGTGGGTTGTAACAAAGCCTATTAATAAAGAAACACCACTGGAAATAGGTCATAGGCAAGTATCAAGAATGTCAATCTCGTTTAATTCAAAATTCTAACTTAACTAATGCTCTTTACAACATAATTGAATAAAAAGCTAGGCCATCCAAATTTGATTTAATTTGATTAAACCAAAAATAAACCCCAAAAAAACAATTATACTTAAACTACCAAAACTGATGATCAAGAGCTAGATCTTAAATGGACTAAAGAAACTGCCTTTTTAAACACCTGCGCATTAGATTATGACATACTCAATAAAAATCAGAAACAATTTACCAATCTACACTTAAATAAATTTATACCACCAGACCATCTCTCAGCTTCATAAAATAATTCAAAAGGTCCCATCTGCCTTCTCAGCTACCAGTTGGTTGTTAACTTCTACCATTTCATCGCCCAGTTTGGAGAGCGCCCAGGGCGGACTCAGGTACAGCTACACTAGTTTCTGGTTTGATTTGCGGTCTCTTTATCAAAGATGTCTAGTTACAGTTACTGGACAAGTAGTCATACTGCACTACCAATGCCCCTTAGGATCTGCGCTAAACTCATTGACCAAGATGACATCCAATTCAAAAGTGCTTAATTGACCAACCTTCATGGGCTCAGTTCTAATTTACCTATGCCAAGCTTTTTAAGAGTTTCTCAATAAAGTTTCATATAGGTGCGCCTAGAATTTAGAGATTTTCACAATTACCATGAGCTAAATCTCATCCCTAAATCTGTAAGAAAACTGAGTCTATCTTTTCAGAACTTAAAGAACACCCAAATAAAGCCAACTATTTGACACCCTCTGTGAGATGATTCTCATTTGCCTTCTCCAACGGCTGTTACAAGTCTTCACCACCATCAAGTTTTCCTCAGGGGTCACGTTGCTTTTCATTTGCGCTTATTTTTAAAACCTTCTACCACACACTTTTTAAGATGCTATTGAATGTTTAAAACTTCCACCTACAAGTTTTCTTACAATTAATTATCTAAATGGATTCTAAATCAACTCCTAAGCCAACGGAGATGGACGCAGTTCACAAGGCTGCACCACCCTGTAAATTCTTAGAGCTAGATTAATCCGTACCTGAAGTCAAATCTTAAACTGAGCGTCAGTATGAGTAGAAAATGATATAGCCACCTCAAAAAAAAGATATATCAGGGGTCCTGGATACCTTGTGTAAAACAGTACTAACTAGGTATCAAGGAAAGAAGCGTAATTAATGCTTATGATATTGTTAAAAATTTTACATTATTCAAAAGGCTCAGGAACTTAACTAGTGTGCCAGGATTAAAAGTATGGAGACTACTGACCCCTTGCTACTATGCCTTCACTAGAAACTCTTTACTACAAGCTCATAGCTGCAACTCCCCAACCAACATGCCAACAACTTTAAGAGAAGGAAACTGACATCAGTATATTGGTCCCTCCACCCTTCCCCAGGGTGGACTTGACCAACCCTCATTATCCTTACCCAGGGGTACTCAACCCTATATCCTTCATTGTTAGGTAGCCAGTTGCAGTGGTTGCATGGGGATTTCTTGTAGCTCCAGTTGGCGAGTGGTAGTGTTGATCACTTCCTAAATGCTTCTCCCAGCAACTATATCTTGAGAATCTTTTCCTCTACTCAAAATTTACAGAAGCAAAAATAACTTAAAAAGGTAAGAGTTATGAATGGAAATTTTTACTTAGATATAAAGGTGGGGTTTTATAGCTGATCAGCCCACCTACTAATTCCCTAGTGTCTGGGATTATATTGGATTAAGGGGTAGTTTAAAACATAATATAAGGCTACATTATAAAACGTCATTGGTGTCAACTGCCAGAAACTCAAAATCATCCCTACAGAAATCCTCATCATCATCTACAAGTAACCCTAAATCAAAAAATCTTAGCATTGTTGGTTGGCGAATATAAATAGTCAATCATTGGCATCATCCACCAGTTTCCCCTTAATAAATAGACTAATGTGAAAATATCCTTAGCTTTAGTCACCAGTAAATCCTAAAAACCCCAAAATATAATTATCAATTTAACCTCAGCATTAGTCACCGGTAAATCAAAGTATTAAAAGCTACTGGGACTTGTCCCAGATACTCTGGAGATGGCTGATAAATAAAAATAGTTAATTAACTGACTTGAAGAACTGAATCTGGAGTGAACGCTAAATGTCAATGTAAGTAGAATTGAGTAAATTAGTAGGCAAGGGTGCTTGACATAATTCGATCTGTCACAATACATTGTAATATTAAAGTTAAACCTCTCATAATAGATAAATCAATCAGCAGCAGAGCCCAATTAATAAATTACAGCTGACTATGAAAGAACCCTAATTCAGTTGACAATTTTCGACAGAATTAATTAAGACTATCTAGCTAAAAGTTGATATAAGAAAATTTGTATGGATTGCAATACTCTTGGTTTTTTTTAGAAAACCATCACTATAGTTCATAAGGGGCATGCCAATGGGTCTGGATATTTTTTAGCTTTTTTAACAAAATCTTCAAACAGTCAGTATTTGTTTGACTGGCTTTTAAGGATTATCATGAGTGATTTTAACAATCCAGAAGGCATAGTATAAACTTTTAGGTTTACTGAATAGGTTAGAGGTGTTCAATGGATAAAATTTGAGATTAACATACTCTGTTAATATATATGGGTCATTGATAATATATTGAAGTATTACTCAGCTGAGTTTTTCACAATAAAATATATTCGCTCAGGTTTCTCCTATGGACAGAAACTGGCAATCTTATTCCAACAATATTGAAAGTTTCTAAAAAAAATCCAGACATCAAGGAAAACTGTCCATTCAACCTTAATCCCAAGAGTTGCCAAACTTCTGGATACAAGGGAACTTCTCCCTTCAGCTCTTAATGCAAAAGATTTTGAGTACTCCATACAATTAGATAAGGAAAACTATATTTCAAACTTTTCTTAGGAAAACAATCAAATAATTATATTATCATCAAAAATATATGTCTTCTGAAAGTATATCTTTTTAAATAAAATCGCTGGGATTTATATAGAGGAATTCAGCGCCCAACTATTCCGTTGCACTTCAATGGGAATGGCATCCATTGCCAATGAATTTAACCCTTTGCTATTACACCAATGATTTAAAATTGCATCTGCTCATCCATCTGTTTTAGTTGATATCCACCACCAACTATATTACACTCCATCCTGGGTTGATTTAGTGATAAAGTGTCCAAACGCCTTAATCTAAACCCAGTGGATTAACCTTATAAAGCTAAAACCCGTTTAGTTAATGTGACCATTTACCCTTTATAGCAGGTGCTTTGACTTTAAGGCTAATCCACAAGTTGCTGCAAATAAAAGCGTTGTCAACGCTCAGCAACTACCAATAAACCCTTATTGACCCATGATGAACCCCAGTCAGTTCACACAAAAAAATTAATTATTTCAATAAACTATTAAATTGAATCACTTGTCACAATGCAGGGATCCTCCTTGATGTAACATCAGTAATATAATGGAAATGAATCCACATAAATTAATCAATATTCAATTAGAAAAAAACCAAACAATGTTTCAGTAATGCCTGTCCCCTGGTCGGCTTGCCTCAGTTAAATAAAATAAAATAAATATAGAATAAAAAGAACTAAACAATAGTTACCATTTAAATGATATCTATACCATTTGCTATAGGTTTTAATAATATAAATCAAACCATATTGAATAAAAACATATATCTCATTAAAATCTAATAAAGTTGTATGATGTGGGCAATCCCAAATTACAAAACATCTCATCACTTGACCAGATTATCCATTAAAGATAAAAATTTGGGAGTGGATGATGCTTCAATCTGTGGTCATAATTCGCCAATGTAGTTAAATTACATCTTAATAGAACTAGATGCTCTTAGCCTAGCTCGTTTCATCATTTCAAACCTGTTATAAAATTGGTGGTATATGAGAGATACGCTGATGGAATTTGCACAGGGTTGACCCACTGAGCAATTAGGACCAACGATATGATGATCATATTCCTTGACATGACAGAATAAACTTATAATTAAACCAATTAATATGGAGCACTTGCTCCCTGAACTCTCTTTTTTATTTTATATATTAATACAGCATATTCTCGCTGTTATACTTTAATAAAAAACAACTTAACTTCCTCAATCATCTCATCCCGCTTGTATGGTAACATCTTCAGATGGTACCACTTTCATGGCTTAGTAATTCACTTCAAGTATCTCATTGGTTCCACCAATTATTCATTTGTCAATTCACAATCGCCCAATTTGGCTGATTTCCCAACAATCCCAATATCGCTTCATTTTGAGGCGCTCAATTTATCATATTTGTAACAACTTGGTAGATTCCATCTGTTTCACCATATCAACTTTGTGCTTATCATCCAGTCATATCAGAATCGCGACAAAGCCCATTCTCAGTAATGTGGTTTCTCTTCTCCTTTTACTAATCTCTGCCGCCTCACATGAGCACAGTTTCTCAAGGGTCATTTGTATAATCTCACCAATGATGCACCCCTGAAACGCCTGTATTCCCCAGGTCTAGCTTTAACAAGGATGGATCTCATGGCTACCAACCATTCCAGAATTATTTAGTAAATCTCACCATTAAATTCTTCAAAGCCTGTTTTCCCCCAGGTTGGGCCTTTCATGACTTCACACCATACAAGGATCCTCTCAGTAAATCTTGCTGATGAATTCCTTTATGCCAGTATTCCATCAGGTTGACTCTTCTTTTTTGATCATAGTGGATCTTTCTTCATTCTCTTTCCTCATGACTCTTCACATTGTACCCACTTTCAACACAAGCTGGTCCTGCCAATTGTTCACGGTCTTCTACACTACTTTCATCATAATACATCCCCCTTCTCCCTTCAAGACAATGGGATATGGAAACAATGCCATATACTCTTGATCACAACAATAAAAATAATATTATACATATATATTTTTATTTTTCTATTTCTCCAGGGGTGATCTCCTTCTTAAGTAAAGACATATTATTCATATAGCTTTTATCTTTTGTATTTTTCTATAATTTATTTATCCTATATTATAGTTTAATATATACTTTTAGCTTAGATCCAATAATTTAAGTAAATTCCAGGACCCAATTCACTGTATGATAATCAGTGATGTTTTTAGGATATTGGCAACTATTGCCATCTTGGTGATAATCTCAAATGGTCACATCCATTGGCCATTCATTCCCAACTTGTCACTATGTTTGACAAGTCCTAATAATTCATCCATCAGAACTGGCACTTGATCCCTCTGGTATCATAATAAACGGTTTTATTGCCAATCAATAAATCCATCGATCATATTAATCATCTTTCTGTAAAATTATTCTCAGCCTATTTGCTGTAACTAACATTAAAATTAATTCTGCTGACTGATCTGGAAATTATCTCTTAATTGTGCATATTAGTAGGGAAATGTTAACTTCATAATCTTACTTCAACTTGAGGGTTATCAAATTTGTTTTTAGCGTTTCTTGCCAATTCCAGTGATATTTCTGGATCAACATCTTCATTTTTGATTTTTCTTTTGTTATGGCATTCACATTAGACGTTAAGTCTTGATACTGCAGATCATCTCCTGGGTCCTCTAAAAAATATAAAGTGTCTACTCCATCTGGGCAGATATCTTGTGGAACGGTTTTGAATGCAATGCTTAATTGTTCCACATCTAGACTGCTGAACCTTTTTCCAAATCTTTAACAGTTTCCTCATCTTGAGGAAAAACAAGATTCATTATACCCTCTTAGCCTCCTTTATCACTGGGTGGAAAAATGACCAGACACCTCACATTTAGAACAGCTGTTCTGAGATTTCTCTGTCCAATTTTAGTACATCAGTTTCTTCCTCATTAAATTCAGCTTTTAAAATCGGTTAGACTTTCCCATATTCTAGTCTTCAAGTTACTCCATAGTCTGGTCCTAATTAGCGCAAAGCTACTCAATAGATAAAATTTAGGCGCACTAAATGTTGAGCTCAACTTTTTTAATATATGCCACCACTTGTAAATTGTAAGTCTGATCTACCAGCGCTAAACCATGTCACAGTGCAGATCTTTGTAGGGCCAAAGCGCCATCTGCATTGCAATATGCGAGTAAAAACCTGGTAAACTTTTGCGCCTGCCAGGATTTGTGATTCCTTGTAAAATCAACTGGCGAAAGTAGAAAAGTTTCATCCTTTCTGAATTGGGTTCCCATTAATTCATGTAATGACTAGCCATCTGCTCAGGACTACAAAATTCATTCAAAATTGCTTCTTTGACATTGAAAACGTCTAATCATCCGGTAAGATGGGTAACATCAGACTTTAAACAATTTGTATCTAAGCATTTCATCACATTTATTGCTTTCTGTTAGTCACCAAATCCAAACACTGTCATTTTGAATAGGTGGGAAAATGCTGGTGCGCTATCTGTCAGAATCCAGCGAGAGTTATGCTTGCTGGTGCTATGTGCTGCTGGATTCCACAATGGAATATTTAAAATAAATAATAAACTTTTTAAGAAAACTAAGTTTTTACTTTTTGTTTTATTTGTGTGAAGCTAAACTCGGAAAAAGCCCTTTTTTTGATACTAGTATATCATATTTAAACTAGTTCTGATCCTTGGGGCCATGGGAATTTGGGGCTAAAGTATTATAAAGCTGAGTCATCCAATTTAGGTAATATAGGCTTTTGGCCTATCAGATCAAGGATAAATATTTTATGGCAAAACTGACCCGTGTGGTAATGACTTATAAATTGTATCCAATCACCAGCGGGCAAAATCTTCTCACCTTGGAGGTGTTCAGATCCAAGTAGTAATGATTTGTTAACTTGCACCCAATCATTGATGGGTAAAATCTTCTCACCTTGGGGACAAACAGATCCATGCGATAATGAACACCTCAAATTCGGCTGAGAAGTCGGAGCAATTCTATTATCAGTTCTTACCTTATTATGCCGATTTTGGGTATAAATCATATTCTCCCAATAGATAGGGTTCCACCAAGATTCCGCCAAGGTCTTTTTGCCATTGGTACATATATCATTAATAACCCCAATATTATTCAAAGTTTGGACTCCAACATTCTTTTTCAAAAATTGAGAAGGAGAATGTCTGACATTGCCCCCCTCAAGAATGTTGGGAGGAGTGTAGGATTGCAGGAAACGGCCATGTACCCAGTTTATGGTAACTCCCGTGGTTAATGATTTGATGAAGTATTCATTGCCTCTTTTGTAGGTGATGGAGAAAGGTCCCTCCCAAATTGAGCCAAGCTTACCGCTTATTGGGGTGATGCAGTTATGGTAGTATAGCACCTTATCAGCCACTTGAAATGTAGGAAGAGGGGTGCGGAGCTCATTGGCAGCCTGCCCTTCTTTAGTCACTGTTTTTGCTAAGTTGGTCATAGCTTCATATTGGAGTTGAATAATTTGGTTAGCTAACCTTTGCATGGCTTTCTCAGGCTCCTCTTCCTTAGAGAAGAAATCCTTAGCCAGAAGAGCAGGTATGCCTGGTTCCCTGCCATACAAAACTTGGAAAGGGGACATTTTCAGAATCTGGTGATAACTAGTCCGGTAGGCCATAAGGGCACTGGGTAAGAATTGATCCCAGTGAAGTGGATTGGTAGAGGCCATTTTGCAGAGGATGGAAACTAAGGTTCCATTGGCTCTTTCCACTGCCCCATTAGTAGATGGATTGTACGGAGCTGAAAAGAGTTGTTGGGCTCCCATGGAGGTTGCCAGGAGTTTGACTACTCTGGAGGTAAAATCCTTGCCATTATCACAGAGTAGTACTTAGGGGCAGCCATGCCGAGCAAAAATGTGTTGATGTATGAAAATGGCAGTTGCCTTGGCTGTTTGGACAGGAAGTGCCACAGCTTCAACCCACTTAGTGAAGTGGTCAATGGCTACTAGGATAAAACGGTTGCCACAGGTAGACTGTGGAAGGGGACCTACGACATCCAAACTAATAGTGTGAAAAGGTTTTTGTGGGGTAGTTGGTTGATAATAGTATCTAGCCTTGAAACCGGATTGTTTTTTGCACGTTAGGCAGGCTTCCAAGACATCAACTATAGCTTCTATCATTCCATCCCAATAGTATCGATCCTTAAGCCACTCATAAGTTTTCTTTGCCCCTCCATGGCATAAAATGGAGTGAGTTTCGAGGATGGCAGGTACACGTTCTGAGGGCCAGAGGTAAGACAACCACTTTGCCCCCACCTGCTTATACAACTTCCCGTTTTCCACTTTGGTGTTGTGCGAGTGGCGGGCTAACATCTTCTGAACTGGATCATCTTCATCCTCCCATTCATTTGGAGTCATTAATAGATCATTTAACCTTTCTGCTTCACTATTATCCAAATGAAGGATTGTAAAATGAGACAACCCATCTACATTCATATGACGAGTTCCAGCACGGTGTTCAATTTTCATATCATAAGGCTAGAGCTTTAGAGCCCAGCGAGCTAGCCGCCCAGTAGGGTCCTTCATATTTTGTAGCCACTTCAATGAAGCGTGGTTAGTAACTACAGTAAAGGTGGTCCCATAGAGGAAAGATTGATAGTGTTTTACAGCCAACAAAACAGCCAGGAACTCCTTTTATGTTACGCTGTAGTTGCATTCAGGCTTTGAAAGCATCTTAATGAAATAAGATACCGGATGATCAGTACCGTTTTCATCTAGTTGACCTAAGATGGCCCCAACGGCGTAGTCTGAGGCGTCCATAAACAGAATAAAAGGTTTTTTGTAATCTGGGTGCCGTAGGATAGGGCGTCGTTGTAGTAGCTGCTTCAGGGTCTTAAAAGCGACTTTTTGTTCAGCGCCCCATTGGAAGGGGATATTCTTCTTCAGTAAGCGAACAAGGGGCTCACTGAGTTGCGAGAACTTAGGGATGAACTGATGAATACCCCACCATCCCTAAAAATACCTGTATATCCCGTAAATTCTTTGGGGAAGGCATATTTGCAATGGCTTCGACCTTGCTCTGTAGTGATTGGATTCCTTTTTACGAAATGGTATGGCCAAGGAAATCCAATTTTCGCTGAAAGAAGGTGCACTTTGATGGTTTCAATTTGATATTTGACTTACATAGCCTTCCAAACACTTCCTTCAAGTGATCCAGGTGGTCGTTGAAGGTTTTTGAGAACACAGTAATATCATCAAGATAATACGATAACGCAGGTTAGCTTTAGTCTTGCAAGATGTGATCCATCACACGCTGAAAAGATGCAGGTGCGTTGCACAACCCTTGAGGTAATCGAGTGGGTTAGTAAAGACCTTCACTGCAAATGAGAGCGCATTTCTCCTGGTCCTGGGGAGAAAGGTCCATTTGCCATTAGCCACTGTCCAAGTCCATGGCTGAGAAGAAGTTTGAGCTGGATAGTTGGGCCAGGGAATCATTGATGCGAGGGATAGGATAGCTATCCTTCTTTGTGAGGTTATTTAACTTGCGGTAGTCCATGACTATCCGGTGACCTCCATCTTTCTTCTTAATTAATAACAGTGGGGAAGACCAAGGGCTTTGAGAGGGAACTAGTAACCCCGCATCCAGTAACAGGATGAGTTCCATCCTCATATGCTGTTCCTCCATCTTTGACTTGCGGTATGGTTTTGACCAAATGGGATGGGCATCACCCACATCAATGGAGTGGCACCAGCTCTTCATGTGGCCATAATCATGAGCTGACTTGGAGAATATGTCGCTATAGTCATCAAGGAGATTATGAACTTTCTCCAGCTCAGTTGGGGTTAACTCATTCGAGATATGGACTTTGGTAAGGTACACACCAGGTTGTCCGTTGGCGGGCCCAAATCTGCCATTGAGCCGATGGAGTGGATCTGTTCAACATCCTCCACAGGGATTAAAAATCCTTGGCCAACCTTTTGGTGTTTCCATATGATCATGTCCTTTGCAGTGAGGTTTCCCAACAGTAAAGTAATAGGTCGCTGATAGGCGGGGTCTAGTAGCCCAGGTAATATATGAGGCTCCAAAGGACTAAGGCCCTCAACACTTACGAGGTGCAACAAACAGTGGTGTGGGATTTGGAGCGTGATTTTTGTGTCAACCACTCGTTGTTCACCCGGATTAATCACCACCTCATCTGCCACATAAAATGGATTACCATCGCTAGCCTCCACTGAATCAGGAAATTTCTTAGTGTTGCGCCCAGAGGTGACATAATTTAAAGGCAAAGCGGAAAAGGGGTATTCAACCAGGCAGGTGTAGTCGTTCTTGATGAGTTCTTTGTTGGATAAGACTAACGGAACTTCATAGTTCATTAAAGATAGGAACCCTTACTTCATGTTGATGATGCCTTCATACTCAATCATAAACTGAGTACCTATGAGCATATCATAGGAGTTATTATCTAAGGCCACAGCAGGGGCCAATAGGATATCCTTCCCAATGCGAATGGGAAGAGAGGAGTAAGCGCCAAGGGCGCGGGTATTGTTTGGGCCCGCAGTTCCAAACTCCTTGGCATAATCCAAGTCAGGCATCAGTTTAATCTTTTTCATCAGCCGAGATGAGATTACATTCACTGGGGAACCTGTATCCAAGATAGCCATTACCCAGACTTTGTGAAAAACTACTTCAACCTTGGTAAGTGTGCTTCCAAAGTTGGCCAACAGCGCTAAGACCTCCTTGAGATGAAAAGTGGAGGTTAATTTTCGTGCGGTCTCAGGGTGAGTAGCCAGAATAGACTGCATGGTATGCCCTCACTGTAAAGGGCGAATTAAGCTCGATAGGAGCTGATCAGCGTCACTGGCTGTGTCAATTATTTTCATACAACCTATAACTTGGCTGAGGTAAGTATTCTCAGGTATGGTGGTTTCATCTACTCCTTCAGTGTTTAGGTGATCAGGGACCTCCACTTCCGCGGGAGCTCCCAATAAGTAGTACCCAACATCATTGTAACCCCCCTCAGAGTTAGCCTCAGAGGTATTCTCAACCATGGGCAAAGTCGCAATTGAAGTGGGGGAGACAGCCACAAGAGATGGGGTAATTAGCTTTGCTTTAACCGGCATTGTCACAACCCCAGTAGTTCTGGAGGATATACCCTTAGGGTGCGCACCTGTTGGCTGAGCTGAAGGGGAAACCACAGTAGGGATCTCCGCTTTGCATTAATGAGGGATGTCTATTTTAAGTCGCACCAAAGAAGCAGGTTTTGCAGGGAGAATAGGTACAGGTGGCCTCACTTCCAACAGTTCAACAGGCCGCAGCTCACCTAAAGGAATATGGGCAACGTCTAACAAAGCCTCTTTTATATCATGGAAGGTTGTAAAGTGGCGTTTCACTGATATGATATGCCTGGCGAGAGAGGGTTGTGAAGCTAACCCTGTTAATGTAGTGGCGATGGCATCATCCAGGGTAAGCAGGTTAGATGTAGCCAGCCTTTGAGCCATGAGATAGAAACGCTCAGCAAAACTAACGAGGGTTTCACCCTCATACATGGTGAGGCGCATGAAAGCCTGTTTTTCTCTGTATAAACTCTGCTTGGATCCGAATTCAGCCAAGAGGGCCTTCTTAATATCTGTCCAGGTGTGCTGAGGATCCAGGTGAGGAATGATCAACTCTTGGGCTTTGCAGCTTAAACAGGGAAGAATGTACTGAACTTTATGTTTTTCAGTGGCTCCATCCATTGTAGCTTCATAAACGTACAAAAAGGAAGCAATGCTCCCTTCACCCAGGGTGTATCTATCCTTTATAGGTAATTTGAATGGCTGTTGCTCTAGCTTTTTGAGACGGGAGAAAGAGCTGGCTAGTTGCTTCTCAAGAGCAACCAATCGTGATTCAGTTAAGGAAGAACCAGAAGAGCTGCTCACGTTTACAGCCTCCATGTTAATAACCGCGGTTTAGTGCACAGGCGTGCCCCTGTAGTGAGCACCAAATTGTCAGAATCCAGTGAGAGTTATGCTCGCTGGTGCTATGTGCTTCTGGATTCCACAATGGAATGTTTAAAATAAATAGTAAACTTTTTAAGAAAACTAAGTTTTTACTTTTTTGTTTATTTGTGTGAAGCTAAACTCGGAAAAAGCCCTTTTTTGATACTAGTATATCATATTGAAACTATTTCTGATCCTTGGGGCCATGGGAATTTGGGGCTAAAGTATTATAAAGCTGAGTCATCCAATTTAGGTAATATAGGCTTTTGGCCTATCAGATCGAGTATAAATATTTTGTGGCAAAACCAACTCATGTGGTAATGACTTGATAAATTGTATCCTATCACCAGCGGGTAAAATCTCACCTCAGAGGTATTCAGATCTGAGTGTTAATGATTTGTTAACTTGCACCCAATCATTGATGGGTAAAATATTCTCACCTTGGGGATGAACAGACCCATGCGATAATGAACACCTCAAATTTGGCCAAGAAGTTGGAGCAATCCTATTATCAGTTTTTACCTTATTACGCCAATTTTGGTATAAATCATATTCTCCCAATAGATAGGGTTCCACCGAGATTCTGCCAAGGTCTTTTTGCCGTTGATACATATATCATTAATAACCCCAATATTATTCAAAGTTTGGACTCCAAAATTCTTTTTCAAAAATTGAGAAGGAGAATGTCTGACACTATCTAAATGAAACATAGGTACCTTTAAATATCTTAAAGTTCTTCTGTCACTACTGTAATGATAGGTACTCGCCTTAACCCATCCAACTATTGAGGTATCATTGAAGTCATCTCCAAAAGTGCTGCAAAGGCCACAGTCATGATTCTTGGTGGCTGCACTTTCTCAACATAACTTTCTTCATCTTCATCATTATCAGCTATATTTGCCTCTTTTCTCGCATGGTTGCACTTTTGATGTTCTAATTCATGTAAACATCTTTGATTTGAACTACATTTTCCTGAATCTGGCAGAATCATTCTCTATCCACTTCTCTAGTGACCATTTGAAACATTATCTCTAAGATTAATTCACTCTCTTCAACTTCAAAGAGTGAATTTTCCATTTAGATCATTATTGACCTTCTTGCCCTCTCAAATTTCCTCCTCAGTATTTGTTACTCTTTCTGCTAATGTATTTAGATTGGATTGAGACGCCAAATCTTGCGCATTCATGTCAACCATCTCTAGTTCTGTCCACAGCTTCTGATTTATTTTTATATTCCATTCCAGATATACTTGATGATGTATTCTTTTGGCCTGGAAAACTCAGTTACCCTTGTAGTGAGCACCAGATTAAAACTTTTTGAGGTTTACTGAACAGATTTAAGGTGTGCAATGAAAATTTGATTAACATAATTTGATAATAAATTTGTGTTATTGATAATATTGTGAAGACTATTATTCAGCCGAGTTTTTACAACCAATTATCCGCTCAGGTTTCTCTTATGGACAGGCATTGGCAAGCTTCTTTTAACCCATGTTAAAAGTTCTTGAAAACGATTCAGAACAAGAGGAAACTATTTCCTCAACTTTAATTCCAAGGGTTGCCAAACTTCTGGATACAAGGGAACTACCTTCTTCCACTATGACAAGAGATCTTGAGAACACCAAACAATTAGAGTAAGGGAAGTAATTCTCAAACTTATTTAGGAGAACAATTAATTGTTTTTATTACTATCTACAATAAAAGTCTTCTGAAAGTGGCTGTTTAATAAAATCAAGAAATTTATATATTGTATTTGGCGCCCCAACTTTTCTGTTGGTGCCCCAATGGGAATGGCACCCATTGCCATTGAATCTGATCCCTTTGCGAATTGAACCAACAAAATATGATGCAGCTGCTCATCCATCCACCTAGTTAGTATCCACCACCAACTAAATTATAATCTATCCTGGGTTGGATTTAGAAAAAGCGTGTCCCAAAGCCTCATTTACCCCTGTGGATTGACCTTATAAAGCTAGCAATCTGCTAAGGTAATGTGACATTTAATTATTAGTAGCAGGTCGTGTATTGCCTTTGAGGCTAACCCGCAAGTTACTGCCAATATAAGCGTTGCCAACGCTAAGCAACTACCAAAAAACCATTATTGACCGGTGATGAACCCCAGTCAATTTTAAGATAATTTTATTATTAAATGTATAGCCTAATAAATAAATCACTTGTAAAATTATTGGGGATCCTCCCCAATCGAACATCAGTAATCTAATGGAATTTAATATTGGAGAATTATTTAAAATTCCTTTAGTAAATAAACCAAACAATAATTGCCATTTATTTGATAACTCTCACATTTACTATAGAGTTTCCTTTTATAAATTGAACCCTAGAAGGTAAAAACGAATATTCCATTTAAATCCAATAAAGCTGAACGATGTGGCAATTCTAAAATTCCAACGCTTAAGTCATGATATTATGGTTCCATGATGTTCTTTGTTTTCCCATTATAGTTGGTATCTAGATTAATCACCTGACCTGATCAAACCTTACATTAAAACAATTCCCCATGATAGATTTTTTGTAAGGGGAAAAGGGTTATATATCTGCTATGTACCCAAACTATGACTTTACTTCATGTAACATCAATAATTGAGTGTTCATTGTCCTTTATCAATTAACAGAAAAAGAATCAGACGAACTGGAAGCTTAATGTTAACTATTTCTAACTGGTCAGTGGTAGAAAAGGACTTGATCCCCTGTATGGAATCTATACAAAAAGATATTTATATAAAATTGTTTTTTGAGTGGTAGTATTAAAATTTCTTAGAGGCTATAGCATAAGCTGGACAGCTTTTTGTCATTAAACTTTATATTGACATCAGACGTTTCTAAAATAGCCTCCTTATGATTACTTTACACCTTAGAAGATAGTTTAAAGCTCTTCCACATAAAGCTTAAAAGGGTGACACCTTGATATTTTGATGATGGCTTTATTAATAAGCCAACGTAGCACTGGGTAGATATTGGGTCAATATAGAGGATCAGTGTTTACCATTTTTTAAAGAAAAAAGTTAGAGTGGCGTTACCGTGATTAATCATTCTATTTGTGTCTGGGTGATTGGGAGCTGTATTACCTGAGTGAATCCATTAAGGTAGCTTAAATCTTTCACCATAATCAATTAAAAGTTCTGTAACTTATCAGAGATAATTATCGTGGGTCAGCCATTCTGGTTTATAATTTTTGTTTTATAGGAATGCAGTGGTGGCCTTTGCTGTGGCTGAAGAGAGGAATAGCACCTATACATTTAGTGAGGATATTGAAAGACAATATTATAAAATGATGGCCATTTGAGGCCTGATAAAGTGTTCTTAATATATCAGCGCTGATGGTGCGGAAAGACCTTTATGGGGAAACACTTAATGTTTAGAATGAAGGGTTAGACAATCTTGACTCTTAAATAAGCAGGGCTTAGTACATTATGTATAGACAAAACAT
>JAKSZP010004723.1:0-32077 GCA_022478985.1 Massospora cicadina
GGAATCCTTGTCTCCCGCACCTCCACCATACCCTCAGGATTCCCTTGACTCTTCTTCCCTTCCTCCACATAGCTAAACCCCTTAGAACCATATATGGGCTCGGAACCTGCCCTTCTTCCACCACTCTGTCCTCAGAATCCCCCTGGGGGTCGCACAACTTCCTGACGGGCCTGTACCAAACTCAACTGTCGTTCTACCTGCAAGGCTAAACCCACCTCTTCCTCCAACGTCGCTGCAGGTTTCACCGCCGCCATTGCCAATAATAAATCAGCTTGCAAGTTTTGGCGAAACATGCGCGGAAGCTGAGACTCAGGTGCCTTTGCTGCTCTTGCCAATGCGCGGAACATCTGGCCATACTCCTCCACTGACTTCTTACCTCTCATCCGGACATGCTGCATGATCAATCCAATCCAGACATTCCTCCACTGATACGGGTAACCCTGACTGCTCTTCCAAAAGTTCTCGCACCCAGTTGGACTGCTTTACTGGAAGTGCCAACAGAACCTGACTTAACTGCAAGGCAAACGAATCCTCCCCACCCGCTGCCTTTGTCAAACGTCCCTGAAACTGAACCCGGCTAAACGTCTGGTGGATCAGTTCCAAGTCTTCCAATTTCAAAACCGTGGGAATTCTTCCTTTGTCCTTCCCAGGCCCTACCACTTTCCCACCATTCTGGGACACACACTCTAAAACCCGGTATAATTCATGAAGCAAAAAGGCGGTGGAGAATATCACCATCAAGAGTGTTGCAGTATGGTTATACCACTTTGGAAACACCACTTCTTCTGGCACCTCTTTTGCTTGCCACCACAACGACAGGAAAGTAAATGAGTTCTGTTTAATGTAACGCACTGGCTCCTTCCAATGAGCCACAAATGAGTTGGGCAACAGAATCCATGTTACAGACCATAGGGCTGACAGGGCTCCTGATACTACTCTCCTTGTGCGCGCGCTACAAGATTGGACAAGCACCCCCTGGAAGACAGTTGCAAATATACTTAACCCCAGCAACATGCCTTGACTCCAAGACAAGGTATAAAGGGAGGCAATAGCTCTCCCAAGCTCACTCTCAAAGTCCAATTCTTGTTGATTCAAGCCAAACATGGCTGCAGTTAGGCAATATTTTAAAATAAACTCAAAGTATAAATATATGAATTTTAAGTTCTTTTTTATTTAATATTGGCCAGGTCGATAGAAAACAGAACTGAGAAGCCTCCAGCTCCCAGTTCCTTCCCTATATACACATGCTACAAGCTAATATAAAATATAACACAAGCTTATGGTGCTAATCTGACTGATGCTTGGTGTAAACCTTACAGCAGGATCGCGGAATCCTCACTCAATGGTTCTGTGCCAGTTCTGATCCTCAACAGTTCCGCACCAGTTCCATTTCGAATTCCAAATGAACCGCGAAACTTCCAAGCACCCATTCCATTCCATTCTTGATTCGAATCCAAATCAAATCTCGAAACTCCCCATTTTACTTGATTCTCGTTTTTCCTCGACTTGGACGCCCATCTTGCTCCTTTGCCTCCTTCAAGCTCCTGCCCCTTAGGCGTCCCTGCCAGGACCAACTCCCCCTCCTCCTCCATAAATCCAGACACAGCCTGCCCTGTCTTACCAAAGATCAGGGCAATGAGATGCTGAGGATAGACCTCAACCATCACAATGGTTGGAGAATTCCATTTTTGTTGTTTTGAAGTGGGCGATGTGGGGTTGGAATTTCACCAGCGTTAGGATAAGGTTGATGCGGGTCATGGACCTTAATTGGCCATTGTGGACGTGGGGGTGCATGATGTTTTTGAGCAGTGGGGCATGTCGTGACAGCACATCCATTAACCCAAGGGTGGCCTTTAGAACGTGCAGTTCTATCTGACCCTGGGGGGCGTGAAGTGAGGAAGGCCACCAGTCCATTGGTGTTTTTAGCTAACAGTTCATGTCGCTGACTATGAAAGGGTCTGGGGGTAGCAGGAGAAATTTTACCGATGAGAAAAATTCCTGACGCTCATGTGCACAGGTTGGGGCATAGATGTTGATTATAGCGTGTGCCACATTAGCCCACAAGAAAGTGACAATGAGGACTCAGCCATTGAGGAAGGATTCTGATGATAAAATTTGAAGAGATTGTTTCTCTGAACTAGCACCCCACAGTGCTCTGACCAAAAGGATAAGGATGGGAGGAGCATTGTTTTCCAAGCTTCCTCAGAGCCTCATGGACAGTGGGACTCCTGGATGGTCAAGATATCCACAGGTAAGTTTTGTTGTAACAAACTCAGTTTCCTAGCCTGGGACAGGGAGGCCTTGAGTCCAGTGATATTCAATGTCCCTAAAGTGAAGGTTTCCCCCATCACACCTTAGGTGTGAGGGGGTGGGCACCTGGGCCCACCAGCCTCCTCTAGATCCCCATGGGCCTTCACAGCAGCACGGGTGTTAGCAGCAACTCTATTGGGATTTTTTTTATTTTTGCAGAAAGAGTTGCATTGGCTTTAGCCTTCAATTTTTGTTTTCCCAAAGTCGGACGAATTTTTTGCAGTGCAGATGAGTTTGGTGCACCATTGAGCGGATTAAAAAAAAACTTCAGTTGGGATGGGTCCCAAGTCAGTTTTGACTGGAGCTTGGGTGCAACAATTGGGTGAGATTGAGTCTCCCATCAGATCCTCAGATTGAGTGGCCCACTCAGCATGGGCTCCCCAATCTGATTGTTATGGATTCCCAAGTTGCTTCCACTGCGAAGGTTTTAATGTCCTCCTGGCGTTGGGAGTGTGGGATAGTGGTGGTGGCTTTGGCTGCTTCCTTGGCCGTGGCCCTGTGGGCCTGCTTGGCCTTCTTCCGCTCTTGCGGGGAGATAGGCTTTACCAGTAGGTAGCAGCCTTGTGCTCCCCACAGGAAAGCCTCTTTGGTGCTTGCGGTTAGTTTGTAGTGCGCCTCTCCACTGGCCATGGCCGCCGAGGGGTGCTCTTGGAATGTGACACCCTCTTTGGTGGGGCATGCATGCGCCTTATGGCCAAATGCGTCACAGTGGGTGCAAATGGGGGGCGCGCTGTCCACGGTCACCCAGAATGGGTGAGTGGTATGCCCTGTGATATCAATAAAAGTGGAGTGCAGGATCTAGGTTAGGTCCTTCATGATCTCCTTGGTTGGGGTCAGGACTGTGATGGCTTTGCCAGTGCACAGGTGTGGCATCAGTGTGAAGCATTAATTTCAAAAGATTGTATTTTGCTTTATATAATGAGACCATCTTTCAGGTGTTGTTCCAAAATGTCACAATTTACCGTTGTAGGCAAAAAGTCAAACGTGAGGAAAATTTCGTTTGATTTTGTCCATCTGGTGTGTTTGGTTTTAATGACCTGTTGCCCTTCAGGGAGGTCAACCACTATGCACACCGCAGCAGCCTCGTCTGCTGCCTCTTTGTTTTCAAAACCTAGGTCCAGCCAACTGCATGACATGGAGTGAGGTGCAACGTACTCCACGGTTGGGAAAATTGAGTGCACATCTTTACAAAATTTTTCCCATAAGGCCATTTGTTGGATATCCAGAAACACATGGACTCCAAATTCTACCGATGAGAGTGACTGGGAGTGTGGCGTGTTGATGTACTGGTTGCATCGTGCTTGCCATGCGAGTATTTCTGGGGAAAGAGTGACCGCCAGTTTTTTAAAATTTTTGTCTATTCCGCCAGTTTCTCTGGGGCGTTTTCAAATGTTGGAGGCTGCGGGCCTTCCACCTGCTCCTCTTACCTTACTTTCCCAACTGCTCCCTGACATGGGCGCAGACTAATCTCCTCTGTGAGATTATCAAACTAGATTCAGACTTGAATTGAATAGGTTGCAAAAGTGATTGCAACGAGAAAGAAAAGTAAAATTTGGAATAAAAGATCAACTGAAATTTACTTCCTATAATCTGATAATTTATTGTGACACTAACAAAGGGTTTTATGCCTGCTTTAGTAATATTATGTAAGCTTAAATATTCTTGGAGAATTGGTGGAACTTGGTATGAAAACAGATATTATTTATAAAGTACTGGAATTACTGTTTCACTGAAATCTGGTGAATTGATAACCGTTCAACATTGCTACTACCAAATCTTTTTTAAAAAATAGATATAATTCTGGCCCACATTTTAAGGGTATAGGAAAATCAGATTCAAGTTTGAATTAAATTTAATAATTTGGCCAACGCATTTGTAGTGCCATGAGGCACTTTGATCTTTCAAGCCCACTTTATTTTAAACTAGCAGGTAGCACAGCTTTGCCTGCTTATTATTTTCTAGATAAAACTACCTGATAATCTTAGCTTTTATGTTGGTAGATAACGTCAATAGATTAGAAAGTAATCATTATTAAGCCTATTGACTTGATTAAATGACCACCAACTGCTAAGTAAAACAATTAGTCTATTAAATTAAACAAATTACCAACTGCTTACCAAAACTATTGAGCCTAGCAAATCAAGAAAATCAAGCAAATCATTAACTGCCTAGCAAAACCCTTTTCTAAGAACACTATACCTTAATCAATTAGAAAACAAAATCATTGTAAGAAAGGGGAGGAAACAATGTCTTGTCCAAGCTTAGCAAACCCATTGAACATATTGAATCAACAAAATGACACCAAGCCGCTCACCAGAATTGATATACAGCTTCCCATTATAATTATATATATATTCAAATATTACATCTTATATTTATCTTATATTATATAATACAAAAAATACATACATTGGTTTCACTTTACCATAGATTTTGTGCTGAGTTTGGTTATAATTAGTTCAGTAGTTTAGGAGGAGATATGAAATATACATTGATATATACACAATAAAATTTATTCATATTATGAGTTATTGATAAAACATCTTTGACTAGATGCTGCCTGATTTTAATTTTAAAATTTTGAATTGATTTATCAGCCATCTGCCTGCTGTCAATCTCAGTTTTAGATAGGCTAAGTCAACAATTTATAACTAATCCAACTATCCTATTTGTCTTCATTTATAGTTAAATGATAAATACAATGATGATATATAGCATTATAGTAAATGTAATGTTACAGAAAATATTGGGAAATACCCATCCAAGGCATATATATGCTTTTTAGCTTATTACCATAAAGTAAAAGGGTACGCTTTTCTAAACGACTTTGAAAAATGAGAAGGTTCTCAATTTGACCTGTATGTATATTTTTAATTTGTTCTCAAATATCTCAAATATACTAGACCAATTTAAATGAACCTTTTTCTATATTAAAAAGGATGCTCCAACTTAGGCACCATTCCAATTTTATAATGATTGGTATAAAAGAATAGGTTCTATATATAAGAAGTGAAAAATTTATATACATTTACAGTGAATTGGGGTATCATTTCAGCAGAGCAATTAATGGGTATTTGATTTTATAGCTTTAAATGAAATTTCATTTTTGAAATATGATGTCATTTTTATATAAAAATTTATCAATAGTGGGTTGTCAATTGTGAGTCTAGTTTATCTCTGGATAAGCTTAATTCTAAAATTGGTGAATCAATAACTTTGAATTAACTTTAATTTTTTTATATTAAAAATTATAGAGTTGATGGTATTTGATTGCAAGTCAAGTATTTTAGTAGATGGACATCAATAGGTTTACAGTTATTAAACCTATTGACTAAACTAAGTTAATACTAAATTGCATAGTAAAGAAGCTTTCTTTCTTATTACTAACAATTTTTAGTAAACGATTTGATTCAAATAGAACAATTTTATAATCAAAACCAGGTGAGATGAGCATGATTAATAAAAAAGGACAAATTGGGAGAATATGGTAAAGGGTAGAGGACCTGGATCTGCACCGC
The DNA here is from genome assembly GCA_022478985.1 of Massospora cicadina. Classification (NCBI taxonomy): domain Eukaryota; kingdom Fungi; phylum Entomophthoromycota; class Entomophthoromycetes; order Entomophthorales; family Entomophthoraceae; genus Massospora; species Massospora cicadina. The sequence goes on from JAKSZP010004723.1 coordinate 5,829, forward strand.
CTAAAGGCACCAAGCGCACAGAAGTTAACAATAAAACAAAGTCAAAATAAAAACCTGAGGTGGTCACCCCATAGGGTTTGTGTATTTTCTTGTAAAGTACTGTAGTTACATGGAAGTGTCCCATTCTCAACTGCTGTCATCAGTTGAACATGGTATCCATGTATTTTGGGGCACAGAGACACCAGAAATGTGAGAAAGGTTTGGTGAAGCCAAACCAAAATTATTTCCGCACACCGTGTACATGACAACCCACACTATCTGCTGTGTCTGGGTGGTTGGATCTTGGGTTTGAGACAGCAGAAGAAGCAAATGAAGCCACAAAGGTCAGAGTAGTAATTGACCTCCCCAACGGTCAACATTTGAAATAAACCTAATGTACCCATTAGATATAATCTAAAGACATGTTTATTATTTTCAACTACCTTCCAACAATAGCATGCAAAGTAGTTGAACATCATCTCCGGGAGGGCTTGGAATCCTATGGAGAAATCAGACAGTTTAAGATGCAAGAATTTCATTTGGTGCTTTTTTAGCACAGGGAAGGCAATTGCAATTATTTCTCTAAACCTGGAGGTAGCAGAGGATCTCATAAAAATCCCCCACATTGCATCCAATATTCTTTATGGGAAAAATCACAATTATTCCCTGCAACAGTGGAGAGTTCACCACCCATATGCTACCACTGTCACGCCTTTGGGAACAAGATTCATGCCTGTATCATAAAAGAGAGCTTAAGAAGAATGGAGTTCTGTGAGGAGAAAATGGGTGAAAATGACTCAAAATATGCTAAAATCACTGATACCACACAAGCATTTAACTAAGGAGAATTTGGACTTATAAAATTATTGACCCAATTACCCCTAAGGAGCGGAAATTGGCCAAACAGGCTCATAAGTTGGCCACAGCCAAGGCAAAGGCCTTAGCGGAATCATCCATCTCGCTGGAACAGATTCAGGAAGACATGGAAGAACTAGCAACTTTGAATCAATCAAATGTCACAGAAAACCAAGAAGCCAATCTAAACTAACACAATTCGGTGGAATCCAATTTGGGGACAAATTCGTCATCACAGGGGTTTGGCACAACCCCCAAGATTACAAATTACAACCCAAACAAGTTTTAAATTAACATTTTGAATTCTTCAGACAAAACTGTGCCCAACTAGAACACACTAGTGCACTGCAGTGATAAATCAAAAACCAACAAAGGCAAGAAGGGAACTAAAACAGCAATAGTGAAAGGGGCGGAATAACCCTTGTGCTTACTCATCATTATGGCACTCGCAGTAAGGATTCAAAGGTGAGCAAAGAGGGCGACGGATAGGGCCAGGGGGCCCTGCTAACTGCTCCTGAGGCGCACTGGGCGTCTTAGTAGAGAAAGGGATGCTGAACATAGTGGGACTCAAGGCCTTAATGTATTAGGCCAAGAAGTTGAGTCTCCTGCGCAACCCCTGTGGATATCCCAAAAGTTCAGGAAACCCACTGTCCACAGGAAAAGGATGAGGCATGGGAAAATATGCTCCTTCTGACAATATTGTTTTGGTCGCAACACTGTGGGGCGATAGTGTGTGAACCAAAATTTTTGAATTTATTATAAAAATTCATTTTTTGATGGCTGTGTACTAGCCATTACCTTCTCATGGCACGAAGAGGTGCACACATTAGCCAATGTGTACACACCAAAGTGTGCAACAGAATGTCGTGAGTTTTGCTCAACCTTGAGACACCTCAATCTTGCAGAAAACACTTTTGTTATGGGAGTAATGAACTGCTAGATTAACCCAGACACCAACCAATGGCCACACACAATGAAGACATCACAAGGGCACGTGCAACTTTGCATGTTAAAAGCCACCTTAGGCCTATATGATCCTTTACCTAAATGTTCGCCTCTCCTGCAGAACATGACACGTCCTAATGTGCACTATGGTAAACTTATCTCTATGTCGCACATAGACCTAATACTAGAGCCATTAATTTTCTGACACCAAACTTCTTTAAAACTCAAAAATACAAAAATTGAATTCCCCAATCACGGGCTAGTTTCAGTGTCCTTCACACAATCAAAAACGATTATTAAGCACCCAGGTGGTGCAGAACATGCCCAGAAAATTTAGCTAAGTTGGATTTCACTTCCGGTTGGAGAAAATATTCTCAAGATGGGATTTACACACTGTTCTGTTAAGATCCATGGATCACCGGGAAAAATTTCAAGAAATTGACAATACACCAGATTAAACACACACCATCAAAAAGATCCAGGGAAGCTTCATCCATCATTAAACGCACTTTGGCTGAAATCAATCACCTGGAAAACAATGTCCCACGCACATAATACAGCCCTGGATGGGGATGCAAATGGGCAGAGGTTTATACACGCTTAAACACTTTAGTACTTAAATACCAACACTGCATTAGTGTTCACTACAGAGCAAAAAACCTAAAGGATGGAGAAACATGTTTGAGTTATTTTTCTGCCAATTTTATGCCTGGAAGAACACTGTAGCCTGCACACAGGTATGACGACCAGATACATCCATAGTGGAAACACCTGGGAAAGTTGCGACTAAAGTATACAGGTTTTACACAAATCTATATAAATCCAAACCACTCAAACCAAAAAAATTGAAAAATTCCTTGCCAGTGCACATATTGACACTGCAGCTCAAACCAACAAATTAATTAACTTAATATTTCAAGAAAAATAGGGAAGCAGTGCGCAGAGCACCACGAGGGAAATGCCCTGGACCTGATGGGCTTCTCTATGAATTTCTAAAAAAAATTTAATAACATTTCTAATATTCTTTTAACTCCATAAATAATTGTATTATGCAAACATGTCTCCTTCCTGGAGGTCAAGAAGCATATACAGTCACACTCCTTAAAAAGATAAGCTAAACCTATCCAACTGGCGCCTAATCTCTCTAACCAACACATATAAAAAATCTTTACAAAAATTATGGCCAAACGAATAGGAATAATTGCAACTGATGTGATATCCCCATCACAATATGGATATGTCCCAGAAGATCCATATGAAATAATATTCACTCAGTTGCAGTTGTCTTCAAAGCTAAATTCTCTGGAGCACTAGTTTTCTTAGATCAACAGAAAGCTTACAACAGGGTGAACTGGACTTATCTCAGGGTCTGCCTTCAAAAATTTAATCCTCCAAACAGATTTATAAGCTGGGTGATGCTGCTCACTGAGACAGCCACTATGGCTGTGCGTGGAGCAGGTTTTCTAACTAATCTAGCTTTTCCACAGAGGGGACTCTGACAAGGTGACCCTCTAAGCCCTCTACTATATAATTTTAGTCTTGATTCCCTAATCCGGAATACAAATGCCCTCATCAATGGAATCAAGATTTATGGACAACTGCCAGTCAAAATGATGCCTTTTGCAGAAAACTGTGTGGTGGGTATCTCTAACAATTATGATGCTCGCATACTTAAGAGGACAATGAAAGAATACTCATCCATCAGCAACGCATCACATAATGCTGAAAAAAACTGAAAATATACTCCTGGGAAATATCAGACCCACCTGGCACCATCCACCTTGGGTCAGCAGATTAATACACCCTTAAGACTCCTCGCCAGACCTAGAAGGCGAAGCTCACTAATTACACCACTAAAACTTCCCTTCACTACAAAACCAGCAGCTGTACCTGTCCGCCACTTGGGAGTATGGTTAGAACCAGGGGGTACGCCAACACTTGATAGAGAATCATCCCCTAGATAAAATAACAAAACGTATTGCCTCCTTGCATGGACATCATACAGGTCTAACTGGACGAGTTGTAATAGCTAATTCCATGATATTATCAATCATCTGGTTTAAGACCCATGCAGTCACTTTTTCACCGTCCTTTTTTAACACAATATATGCCCTAATACAGGGATGGCTTTGGTCTGACCATAAAGCCCATGTGCATCTTGAAACTTTATTTAGCCCAAGGCAGAATGGAGGTATGGGGCTAACTAATTATGTAGAGCAATAAGCCCATATGCTAGGATCCTGGATAGCCCAGGAGACTAGTCCAGACCTTCCAGACCTACATTGGGCCCAAGAAGCAAGATCAAACTTTTCATGAGTCTCCGAATAGGAAACTCAAGTCATCCAAACTCGTTGGTTAGGTATCTATAATCTCACACAACCGCTACAGGACTACATGGCACCCCTATACGCTTCAAACGTATACTTCTTGCTATGAGAAGAGCGGATTGGAAGATACACATAAGTGGCCAGACTAGCCAACAAGGCCTCCCAAGACTAACCTACAGATAAGAAGTTAAGGGCCAAGTAGTTATAAATAACATGATAAACCGTAACCTGGGTACCATTGCTAGGATTGATTACCTGGATACAATGGACATACTATACAGTCTGGAGACCCAAAGAATGATATGGAGATACACACACCATCCACTACTACAACCCAGGATATAAGCACATGTATGGAGATGTATGCAGAGAGTGCATCACATGGCAGAGCGATCTAACACCTCACACTCTTCATGCACAATTTTTGGTTAATATAGAAGCTTAGTACACCGCCTAAAACAATGTCCGCCATTGGAAGCTATCTGGAAAGGGGTCATGCGCATATTCCGCCAAGGCAATGGACAATCAATCAATTTATCTAGAAACATGCTTGCTCTCAACATGGAGCCACCTATACATCCATCTCTACGGGCATTAATAGTAGCAATAGCACTATGGACAATCCATACTATAGTATTGGATTCTCTTACAGGAACAACGCCCACCTTTCAAGAAGTCATCAATCGTTAACACTACCATATATTGTAACATTAGCAGGCATGGTTGTTTGGCAACATGACCCCACACAACAGAAGGCTAATCAACTCATGGTTCCCCATATAGTTCTTAAATACTGACTCATTCCTTCACTCATGCTGCATCCAAGTATAAGTTGGCATGAACCCTTCCCCCATCGTCATAAACCTGGCGGTCCTGGCTGACAACAGAAGGGGCTATGAATCCTCTGGGGTGTCCTTTTAAAGTATCCATATTATTACTATCATCATTACATCAGAAGTGTATGTCCCCTGGTTGACCTTCCTCAAATAAATAATTTGCATAAGAAACCCATTGAATCTGTAAAATCAAATAAAAACTACCAATTACTCAACCAAAACTAAGTGTACCCATCACATCAACCAATCACCAAGGTATACAGAAATTAGTGAACCTATTGAATTAATTAGATAACCATTAACCACTTATAAAAACCAATGAGTCTAATGAATAATGAGGCTAATGAATTAATAAAAATTCCATCTGCTTAACCAAAATTATTGAGCCTGCCAAATTGACCATATAACTACAAAAAGCTCTACCAAAATAGTATAAAGGTTAGCATCATAGTTTATATATCATTGATATATTTCTTATATAACTTTTATTTATATTTTATAATTAAGAAAAAGAAAAACAACCTAAGATGGTCCCCAATGTTTATAGATACTTATGGCAAGTTTGGGTAATTTTTAAAGATTTGTTTATGATATAATATATATGCAATGATTTTTATTTTATATATAGAAATAGTGATTTTTCAAAAAAGTATATTGATAGGAGTTGTAGAGACCTCTACCAATGCCTCCCCGAGTTCAATTCTGGTATTGAAACTTTGGGTAGGGGACAATTATAACTGTGTTGGCGTAGTGCACCAATGCCCCAAACTGAGATAGCGAATAGCAAAGGCGGTTCATGGAGTTCCTAGCCTATCATACACCATGCATGGAGGTTTTCCAGATATTATCCTCCTTTCCCATTCATTTGATTACCCTTAATTGGTGCAGTATTATCCCCAGGTTGGCCCACTTTGAATAAATAATATAATGATAGGAGTTTTTTAAAATTAGGCAAAAAAGAAGCAACTTTAAAAAAGTTACTAGATCTTTTAGGAAAAGAAGAAATAGCTTCAAAAAATTTGGAAAAAAACTGGCTTCAAATTATTCTGGGAAAAAAGAATTTTCTCTTAAAAAATGTGCTAAAAATTATGAAATATTTGAGAAATTATAAATACTTAATAAAACTGCTTTTAAATTGGTGCCATATTATTAAACTGGCTTATAATAGCCATTATAATATATAATCTGCACTATATAATCTAAGTTTCTTATAGTTTACACTTGGACCTAATACACTATAAGCTTTAATTTGTTTTTATGAGAAAAATTCCATAAATTAGGTTGGAAGATGGCGCCAACTTCAAAAGAATTTTACTGAGTACTAGTGGAATACCCATGCTTTTCTATGGTCTTTATAGCTTACCAGATGATTCACAAATTTTCTTAGTTTTATATTGGTAGATAGACATCAATAAGTTCAGAAACAATCTTTTAGAGACTCCATACTTTATTTAGAAAAAAAATGAAAAAAGTAAGAAAGAAGGGCGGAACATAAAGGTTTGCCAATGTTAAAAAGGCTGGGAAGGGGGCCGCTATCCAGCTAGCATCTCTGACCATTGCTATTCAGCGATTGCCATCACTAACCACGGTTCTAGCGCTGAAAGGCTTACATGCCATTGGACTATTAATTGACTTGTTGCTTCATCACATATGATGAGTAATTTGGTGGGGAAAACCAGGTGTGCGGCTTTATAACACCAGGGATTAAGTTCAAAAATTTAGTGATCCTCTAGAGCTGATTGGATAGAATCCAAATTGTCTTCAACACCAAACTTTTTGTAATGGGGGCGCTCATTGCAAATCTTTTTGGAAACGAGGGCCAACTGTACAACCCATATACAATATTGGTAGAGGAAGGCATGCAGCTGGATTGGGGATGTTCACAGGGTTGACACAAAAAACAGGTCCTGCAACAGGTGCTTCTCCTTTAATAATAAAACGCCTGAAAGGGGGTACCTCATTGTGGACTGGTACTTGCAGAAAATGGCGCACTTGTAATAGCGGTGGCCAATATCTGCTTCTGGTTCTGCAAGATGGAACAGTCCATGTGCAGGTAGTCTGGTCTGCAATGTTTACTGTATTTAAACGCTTAGTGTAGGATCCACCAGGTTACTGATCTTTGCTTAGATGTGACTAGTCAAGATATAAGGCCTAAAATTAACTCCTTAAGTGGATTTTTAGTATTGTGGCTCTTGTCTGCCCAGTTGTTGAGGAAATAAAGTCAAACAGATTAATTGCACATGTGTTTCAGGATTAGTTTTGCCATATTCAATCGGTTGACTTGAAATGAATTTTGTTGGCCTTACTTGTGAATTTGTGGCCAATTTGATTACATTCTCCCATCTAGTTGCAGAATTCATGGTGTAATTAAGGGAATCAACGTTCTTATGAATCAGATTGACATCATGCACTGAAGCTTTGAATGACCAACTACCTAGCCTCACAGCTCAATTGCACAACTGCCAGTAGTAAGAGCTGGCTGTTCAGAGCATATTATGGGGTGGGTCGCCATCCACTCATGCAAGGGTTGGGCAGCACATGTTCATCTGCACCTTTTGGAGGAAGGACTTGGCCTATATCCTCCAGGTTTTTGACTCAAAATCAAGAAGGCCCATTCCCTCTTTGCGCTTTTGGTATAACAGGGTGTCAAGGGCAATCAGTACTGCTTTTACCTAGAACCAGAAGAAGGTGAAAATCATAGTCTTGATTTTCTTCTCCAGGTTCAGGTCTTATTGGCAGCAAGAGGGCTACATACCAGAGCTTGGAGAATATAAAGACATTGACTGCCAGCACTTTTTCCTTGAGATTGAGAAGTGCATGTTTCTAAAAGGCCATATAGGCTGACAGACTTAACAATACCTCCTGATTGGTTTTGGATACCGCCATTCCTAATTGTTAAACATAATTATGAGGTAGTGGATTATTTTCATGTTCTGGATTGGCGCTAGGTCAGATGGTGGGCTGTAATTGGGAACACCGATCCTCATTATGTCAGTTTTGTCCAGGTTAATCCTAATGTTTGACGCTGATTGTTATAGGCTCAGAAGCTCCTCAGCGCCTTGAAGGTCAGTTGGAGAGCTAATCCCAAATATGGTGTTATTGGAGAATGCTTGCATTTTCAGCAGCCACTGGTTGGGGTGGATTAGTTCCCAGAGTTTCACATCTGCTGCTGCCAAAAGGATGTTGGCTGCACTGTTGCATAGGATCAGTGACCTGAGATTGCCTTAATGGAGACCCCGGCTGATTGGATATTGTTGGTAAGGTATTGGCAATAATCACCTTAGTAATCAGCCCAAATACAGCGTTGAAATCCAGTAGTGGAAAGCATTAAGGATTTCACCACCTTCAACGCCGCATGCAAGAAGGGCCACGGTACCCAATCATAGGCATTCTACATGTTGAGAAACTTAGATAGCCCTATTCAGATCCTCACATGTCCTGTAGCACGATCTTAATGGTCCTAATACCGTCCCAGATGGTGCGTCCCCTAACGAACCCATGATGGGCCTGATGGAGGGTATGCAGTGCGATAGCCATAAGCCTATCTGATAAAATTCATGTTAAGAGCTTATAGTAGACATTATATAAGGCGATTGGGCACCAGTTCTGGAGTTGCGATTGGAGTTCCTTCTTATACAGAAGTACAATTTGAGTCTCCTGGCCCCAGGGATCTGGCTTCTGGTTTGCAGGAATGAGTTGAAAAAGTTAGCGAGCTCCTTCCTTATGTAGTTGTGGAAAGCACTGTAGATTTTCACGCACATATTGTCAAGCCTGGGGATTTCCTCTCCTGTGACTCCTTTGACGTGCACTTAACCTCCTCAATTGTGATTTTGGCAGTTAGTGTTTGAGAATTATTTGGAGAAAAGGCATCAAAGCCAGCTTGGCCAGGTTAATTAGGGCTTTGGTTGAAGCAGTGCTTATATCACGGTATTGGAATAATTCCCCATAGAAACTTTTAATTTCACTTTTGATTACTTCAGGATCAGAGAATACTTTACCTGACTGGTTTTTTGTCTGGAAAATCTTGGCTTTGGAGCGGTTTACCTAGAGGGAGGCTAGGTCCTCTTTGGTCATTGTCCCTGACATGCTTTGATAGTGATAGGTAGCATTTGCCTTGCGTTCCAAGTCATGTTTTCTTATTAATGACTGATAGTATTTGTGAATCATTTTGTACTCACTCCACCAGTCTTCGCTGTCCCTCCAGGAAAGCTTCAGGTGCTCCAGGGCATCATTCAGGTTCTTCACGGTGACAGTTCACTTGTAGGTCTCTACTTTCTCAAACTTTTGGCTGTCATGCTTTATTTTCTCCTTTATTTGGACCCATTGTTCCAGGGGATCAATTCCCGTTTGATGATCCAAGTAATTTACCAGTTGATCCAGGTTGGTTTTGATTACTTGGCGCCACATACTGTCCCTCAGCATGGTTAGTACAATCTTCCACTCACGGGTCCTTAGGGGTTTTCCCAAGTCGATCTCCACTTGGATGATCATATGGTCGCTCTCAGAGTTTATGCTGACTTCCACTTTAGATGTCAGTGGCTTGAGGTCATACAATAAAAGCATTTTTTCAGGCACAAACCTGTATGTGGTGCCCCACTAGAATCATACAACCATCTTGTCAGGTTAGCAGGGTCATCCTCCTCCTCGTCAATTGTAAGGCACATGCCCAATTTGACCAGGTACTCTAGCATATCCTCAGCCTTATGGTTGGGGTGCTCACTTGTCAGGAACGTATCCTGACTCGCGTTTGTCCAACAGTTCAGGTCTCTTTCTATGACTGTGGTCTCTTTGGTTGTTATCTCCAATAAATGCTTCCAAAAAAGTCAGTTTTCATGAGGCTTTGGTGATGCGTACACCACTACCACTTGGAGGCTCTTTCCAGATGTTAAATCAGTGGTGGTGGCCACTAAGATCCATCTGTTGTGTGACTCCTCCATGAATACTGGGTCGAGCTTCTTGTTCAGCACAATGATGTCCACATGGTCCATCCAAAGGGCTTTGCATCCAATATGGAGGTACCACGGGAGTCTCATTGCATCTCAGTTTGAGTTTGATGCCATTTCTTTTAGGCTCCTGGTTGCATTTCTGAAATTAAAATTAAATTGACATTATTATTCAATTAAAAATGATGTAGCTTCCTCCTCCTTGTCTGAATGCACACCATCCCCTGAGCATCTGTAGTCACTATAATCCTTTCTGGTCACCCAACATACAGGTATGAGGATAGTTGGGGGCTTTCTGGGTTATGCATGGAGTCACAAACAGAGGTTGGGGCTTTGAGGGCATTGGTTGCTGAGGGAGAGCGTGGGGCAGGTGGTGCATTGTGGGGCAGTTGATGGGCACAAGGATTTTAATGCCAGGAAGTTTGTGCACCAGAAATTCTGTATCCATCTTTATCTCCTGCTCAATCAAAAGCGGCGACGGTTTAAAACCAATTTCAGGAGCATTTCTGACACTCCAGGATGAACAGGAGAGTTTGGAAGCACTCGCTGACTTTTTACCAGACCCTCATTTGCGTTTCTCAGTGGTACTGGGTTTATTTGTGGAGGGAGTTCAGCTGACTCTTTTGCTTTGGCCTCCCCAGAGGGTAATTGGGTATAAGCATGGGGTGTTTTTGTGACAATTTGAATATTGATTTCTTACCTGATTTTTACTTGTCAGTCTTATTTGGTGAGTTAAAAGGAGCAGGCATTGGTTGGCTCTCATTTGTCAATTTTTTGGGGCTGGCTTTCTGTCAGCGGGCTTCCTCGCAGACCATCCACTCTGCTTGCAATGGGCGAGGAGCAACTGGGTTGGAACCATCCTGTCATCCATTACATACGCCTCAAGGTTGGGGTTCATGAAGGGTTCATCATCCTCTTCAGGTTGCTTGGCCGCCTCCATTGCCCATGCTTCCTTATGGGTGAAGTCCAGCTCCTGTTGCTGACGCTTCAAGTCTGCAACCTCTATCAGTTTCCATGGGAGCCATTCCTTGTCTTTGGGATGAAGGAAGGTTATCATCCTGACTTTAGTGACACTGCCAACCATATTGTAGTCAAACTCGTGGGGCGTTTTCCCCTTTTTATGGTGACATTGGGTCATTGTGTGGCTGGTCTGATAGCAGAACTGGCACACCTGTTTAGTGTCTTCCTGTTCCACATAAATGACCCAGCTGAGATCAATCAGGCGGATGAATCAGGGGAGGGCAATTTTATATGGCTTCATCCACGAAGCTGGTTTGAGAGCACCTCCACAGTTTGTGGGTGAAGGCATTTACAGATATAGTCACCGCCTGCCTATCAAAATCACAAACTTACCCATAGTACAAGAGGCCAGTTTAGATCGCCTCATGTACCCATTCTCATTCCCAATCCGTTGGAAGATCTTTAAATGTAACCCACTGGATAGTTTGGTTCATGTAGAGGGTTGGTTCCATATGCAGGTATACACCTTTGTATCTAATCCTGACCTCAAGGAGTTTCTTTTGATCAAGATCACCCGAGATCACAATATCAATGTACCCACATTCAGGTACCCAATGGCGGTCAAAGCCCACCTGTCAAGACCATATCAAGTTTGTTATAGATCAACATTATTATTTCAGACTACACCTCCTCCTCTATCTGCAAGTAGATTTGGATGGCATCTTTGAGGTATGACTTAGGTGCCTGGTGATCCATAAAGCCTCTGCTGATAAGTTGGCAGATGTAATCAATGTGGCTCCAAGCCCCATTCCATGAGTTCTCGTCAGTTTGGGCTGCCGCGGCGCTATATGACTTGATTTTTTGGATGGGTTTTGATGTATCATTCGGGGTTTTACCCTTCATAATCCAACTAGTCGATTCATTGAGACTAAAACCCCGGTTCAAGAAAGCTTAGATTGGGCATATATTAATACCATGTCAGGTTATATTCCTGGCCATTTATGCTCCTATTTTCAAGTTTTGCCAATTTAGGGCATCAGTCAGCAAGAGCTCCATATGGTACCAATGGAGGGTGGCTTCAGGCCCACACATTGGATGCAGGTACTGTTTCAGGGCCTCCAGAGTGATCAAGTTATGCTGGTACCAGTCACTCACTGTGATGCTGTTATAGCCCTCATCAGTTAAGATTCTCGCCATAGCAACTGACATGTCCACTTTGCTCTACTGGAAAGTCTCCATGGGAGCAAAACCTTCAGCATATGGGGCGGCAACAGATGGCTCTAATAATCTCTGTTTCCAGTCACAAAGGTTTTGATGAAAATGCCCACTTTGAGCCACTCATATCTGAGATTAGGAGTTGTGACCCCTTCATCGCCGCTGCTGTGTGTGGTGATACTTCATGTTCTATCCATGGTTAAGCAGATTTTGGGGTGAACCCTGCAGTGTCCCAGTCAGCTACCTCGGCAAGTGTGTTGAAGCCTTGTCATACTTTCCATTTTGAATTAAGGAATTTGTGGCCATGGAGCATTTTGTGAACTGGCTTTGTTACCCTCAGATCCACCCACTCACAAACCTGTTCAATATTGGCACCCGTCTGGAAACAGCAACTATTTTCAATATGTTAAACCCACTAGCATACCAGTTGATGACCTACTCTGGTAACCAAACCCTGAAGGGCCGCCACTCTACTGCCTTCTCCTTTTTCCAACCTGCCTATATCAGGTCGTATATAGTCACTAGTAGAATGAGGGTATACAACCAGTGCAAGGGTTGGTAACCTTGAACCCAGCTGCAATCTATGGTAAAGCCTCCTTGGGGGAGAACATGGTACTATACTCTTCCTGTGCTATTTCAACTGGAAGGGCGTGATGAGCCCATTCAAGGGCAGTTGAAACATTTGGGAAGCATTTCACATATGTGTTAAGTTCCTTCATTAGGAGTCCTGAACTCCCAATAGCTAGGCAGATTTTGCTGGTACTACTGCTTTGGAATACTCCATCACGTTGTGGATATCAATACCTGCTTTCATCCAGACTTTTGCATCCATAGGCTTCAGATCCTTGCGGATGGTGGCCTCTATGGTGGGGTAATCAAGTGGCAGTTTTATTCATTTGAGTGCAATTTTGGTGCAAACCTGCAAAGATTTGAAAAATACCATCATATTTAACAAGATTTAGGTATTAAGCCAGCGTTTGGTAGCTCCTATTGAGAACTTATAGTCTCTCCAAATGGCAGCGATGGCAGGCATAATGGCTTTCATAATCCACTGATTTGCCATGGAATTCAGGAACTGGAGTGCCTCCCACTTCTAAATCTTGCAGGAGGACGCACCACAATGCGTGAGCATATCTTTTTGGATAGGTGTATACTTCACAGGGGCTCTGGATGCTGTCTTGACCATGGTGGCAGTGGTTGATCCCTCTGGAAGGAGCTTTAATTTTTTGATGAATTATCCTGGTGGTTTGATCCATCGGATTTGATTCCTGATGCTACTGCTACACCTTTGAGGTTACAGTCTGATGAATTGGTTGAACGAGTAGTACAAATTAGGGTGGAGAGAGTTCACATCTCCAACTGAATTTTGTTGGGGTGGTGCCTGACAATTTGGGTGTGTGAGCAGGTTTTTTTTAAGGGAAGTGGCTCTAACCCAAATGAAGACCTGGTGGAATTAGACCTAATGATTAGTAAATCATTCTGTGCAGAATTTGTTGGAGTCAGATCCTAATTCAACAGTAACATCATTGGGACTTTTGGCTGGCACTTTATTAGTGTGATTGGTCTCACTGCCAGTCTTAGATCTGTCAGGTGATTTCTCTGAGACTGAACAACCTGATTTTACTGTGCCCCCCAGAACTCTCCTTGGTAAGTCCAGTGAGCTTATTAGGGGCAGCAGATGGGAACTCTATGGTAGGGGAGTCCTTATGACCCTGATGGGCTTCTTTCTTTGTCACTGGGGTTTGTACCCCTGTGGGTATCTTATTAAGAAAGGTGGGAGCAATGTATGCTGGGGAGAGTGCTGGTGCACTACGATTTGATCAGGTATTGTTGCTGACTGTATTATGGGTATCAGCAGCGGGAGGTGATCTTTTAGAATAACTCTCCATATTGGTATGCTTCAAAAACGACTTATTTATAAAACTTGAGTGCTGCTTAGGTGCATAAGTAGGTGCCATATTATTTTGAGGTGAGCGGGCACCATTGCCAATATCCCTGTGGGCAAAGTCAGCAGAAAGTCATCTGGTGGATTTATTCATTATTTCAGCTTTATTTATTTAGTATCTAAAAACTGTGGGAGCAGAAGCAGGCTGGCCATTTCTTTGTGCTTAGCACTGATGGGTGGAGAGTCCTACTTGCGCTATGGATGGTGGCCTTGAGGTACTGCTCTATATTTACAGTAACACACTAGCAGGCAGGATATTCTCTCTGGTCTTGTTCTGGTCACTTTTGAATTAAAAGTGAGCTTAGTGAGAGAAAGATGTTTCTTTAAGTTCAGAAACCATTAAACCTATTAAATATTACAACTTAAAATTACTTAGCCAAAATCGATTAAGCCTGCCAACTTAACTAAACCATCACTTAACTGAAACTATTAATTACATGGAATCTAACAAAAAAAATAAACCACCACTCAGCAAATCTAATTATTGAACTTACAAAACAGCAAAAATCTATCAACCACTTATCAAAAATTCTGTTACTACCAAATTAATTGAATATCAAAATTCTCAAATAAATTGCTATACAATTACAATTAAAAAGTTATATATGTTCTAAATCTTATATAGAACTGAAAATAAAATTTATATGCTTTTAAAAAAAATGCATATTACCATTTCCAAAAATTATAAAGTACTTGGCCAAGATTGATATTTTTGGTTTATTTGTTCATGAGATAATGCATCTACTTAATAAAACACACTCACTGACTAACTGATTGAATGACGTACTGACTGACATATAAAACCTTCAAGTCCGATAGGTTCAATATATCTGGGTGAGTAGTTGAGAATTGTCAAATTTTATCAAATTTGAAAAATTGTCTGATGGGTTCAATCTACTTGAGTGAGTGGGTGAGAAATGGCAAATATTAGCTGATAATTCAACAAATTGCTCACCTGAAACTAATCAAGCTTGATAGGCTCAATCTAATTTAGGCGAGTGGGTGAGAATTGGGAATAATTGAATAATTCACCAAATTGCTCACCTGAAACTAAACAAAAATCAGTCAGAGTTTTAAGTGTATTATTAAATAATTTAGGATACCCAGCTCACCAGCCACAAGGGCAACAGCAAAGCTTTTAGTCCAAGTGGCTCAAGCATAGTACTGGAACAGCCTTTAGGCTGTCAGTGGAGCTTATAAACCCAAGCAAAGCAGGGTACCTCAGCTTTCTTATTATCTTATTAGAAAAGGTAAAAATATATAATTGGAATTGTTCAGTTTTAGAGTAGCTGGATGAAATTTGATTGTTGAGCTTCACATACCATGACAGGGATGGGTTATGGGTATAATAAATTATCAACCCAAGCAACGCTGGGTAAATTGGCTAGTACTATATAGAAAATAACAGAATGCTAGTTTTTTAAAGAAACGTTTAGGTTAATTCTTGTTGATACTCAGTTTAACACAGTTCTATTTGTGGGTTTAAAGTTTACCAGATGATCCTAATAAATTCTTTTTTATGTTGTAGATGGATATTGACAAAACTAAGAAATCAAATTTATTGAATCAATATTGTCAAATGGATTAACAATTCCGTTATTTTATACTGGAATAGTAATTCCCCATTCAATGAATATTCATTTTTTATCTTTCTTTCAGTTGATTCTCCTAGAACATTATAAGCACTGAAATATCCCTAGAAAAAGGTATAAATACCTTCAGTTCTTATCACAATAAATCATAAGATTATAAAGTTTAGCTTACTGTTGTGTTTCTTATCTCCCAGTTTTAAGAAATATCCTTCCCTGGGCGTTCTATGTCATAAACACCCAGAATGACTGATGACAACCGCTTAATTGACAATCCTGAAAACCCTGAGAGTTATGCTCCACCACCCACCACCCATTGGGGAATACATCAAAATCCCATAGTTCCCCCAAAAATTGGTGATCCTGCCAGGGAACCTGCGAATGCCTTCTAGAGTTATGCTGCTACCCTGACGTTAATGAAACTCTACACAAGGCAAGCCCTAGATAAATTTGAAAATGGTCCAATAGATGAATGGTTGGAAGCCTATAACTCATGGGGTGATGACTATGCTGTGAGTGACCACCAACAACTCCGTGAGGTACCCAGCCTTCTAACAGGCATGGAAATGAGGTGGCATAGTGCCAACCTCCCATTTGACACCTGGGGTGAATGGCAGGAGCGTGCCCCTGCCAAGTTTTAGGTATACACCTCACAACTATGAGAGAAGTTCCAGCGCATGCTCCTGAAGGATTATGATAACGTCAACCATTTCCTGGATAAATTTGAAGACCTACTTGGACAATGGCACCAGTCTAGCAACTGACACTGTGATGATATGGTTCAAAAGTTACTGGAATGGTTTATTGATGCCTTAGAAGAACTACACCTAAATGCCGTCCTGGTTTCCCAACCTTCATGTGCCGACCATGCCATTGAAGTTTGCTGCCAATATTCTCGCCTAGACGGCCGTCAGCTTACAAAATCAAACGCCAGAAGGCTGGATCTAGAGGAAGAAAAACCTAAGGGTGAGGCTACCACAAAGTTTCAACATATCAGCCCTCCCTCTGAGTTTGCCACATAGATGAACGCCCTCTCAGAGAAAGTACAACAGCTCACTATGCTAGTACAAGGACAACCCCCCACAAAACAACCTTCTCTGACACATTTTGTAATGATCCTGGGCATCATTTCAGACAGTGCCAAAACCCCTGCTGGCGGTTTAAAGTGGTTCCTTTAGATGGAAGGTGTCCTGCCAGAGCTAGTCAAAGAAATCATGATCACCTTCAGCTCCTGGGCAGGAAACTTTTTCCCAGTCTGTACCCCATCAGTACCCTAATCTGCCACCAATGCATTATGGGGGAGCGCCAGTGGGACCCTATCCGCCTTATCCCTATCCTTATACAACTCCACCATCAAATGACTACTATGGGATGGGGACAATGCCTTACCAGCACCCCTATGTTGGGCCACCACCAGGACAGCCTTGGTCCCCCTTTGAAAGATTGAATACTCATCAGCAAAGACTGAAACAGAACAAGTCTGACAACTCCTGCTGGCAGAAATATATGCTGCTGAAAAAACGGAAACAAGAATAATTAGCCAGCCACAATATATATGACCCAACTAAAAGAATGAGAATTGATGACATTTTGAACCCAGAGCAGAAGGATCCTAAAGAACCGCATGAATAGCCTATGGAAGAATATGATGGACCCAGAAGAAAACAAGATGATACCTCTCTCCAATTACCTAAATTTGCCAAGCAAGCTATGGAAAACCTGCAGCCCCAACACTACCCAAGTAATACAGCAGTTGTCCCTACAGAATTTGATCAAGTAGTGAAGAAAACAACTGCCACAAAATTTTGAGTACCACAACATCCTATGGTACCAGTTCCAAACACAGCGTCATACTGACCTAAAGGGGTCTCAGCTACAAAGATTTTAGGAAACAATTATCCCAGTACCCCTTGGGGACCTGCGCAAGTCCAGCACGGCACTATGTAAAAACCTTCACCAAGCCATTGGTCTAAGCTGGTTTTGAAATAGAGGCCCAAAACAGGAGCCCCTACTCACCAATACAGGAGCACCCCGCACCATAAAGGTCCCTCTTTGGATATTCAGTGCCCATCCTCCTCAATACAGTTTCTTCAGCGAATATTGTGACAAAGAAGTTCCTACTGGACATTAGATATGAGGAAATACTTCAGAGTGACATGGTCTTCCTGATTTTTGGCGGAACTCAACTTTCTTGTTGTGGTCAAATATCTGACCTTCCTGTGGAGATAGCTGGCAGATTTCGCTATAATTGATGCAGTAGTTTTTGATCACAACCACTTCCAATTGTAGCTTTCCTGAAAGGCCCTAAATGAGTTTGGAATACATGCCAACTTTGAATCAGATCAATGGTTTATGCAGGCAGAAAAAGGAATGAAGCCTCTGATCATTACATATTCCAATCCAGAAAGGCCATCTGACACCCCTGCGCAACTGTCTACCTATTGGTGTGATGAGTTAACAGAGAAAATTAATGCCCTAACCCACTTAGAGGATCAGCAAAAGGAAAATCTATCACAACTACTCAAACAATTTGAGACACTTTTCTGCAACAATGGTGATGATGTTTCCCTCTCAACCTTGGGTTCACACCAAATTAATGTCAGTGATGCTAAACCCATCGCCAGACAACCCTACCACCTGCAACAAGCATGAGAAATATTTGTTGAAGCAGAGATCAAGAAAGAGATAGCCAGTGGCCTCATTTGCCCCTCTCAATCACTGTGGGATCCCTGTTGTAGTTGTCCCCAAAAAGAATGGAAAACTCCACTCGTGCGTTGAATACATCCCTCTAAACTGAGTAACAAAGAAAAATGCATACCCAATGCCACTGATCACAGACATCATCAATTTCATTGGAGGCGCACAATACTACATAAATATTGATTTGTTCTCTGGATACTATCTACTGGCAATGTGGGATAGCCTATCCCAAAAATGGCATTTGTCACCAAATTTGGACAGTTTAAATACACTCAAATGCCCTTTTGTCTTACTGGAGCTCCTAGAAACTTTGAAAAGATTATGGATGAATTATTCTGTGGATTAACAGGTCGATGTGTCACTGTTTACCTTGATGATATCACCATCTATTCCACTTATTTCAATCAACACCTGCAGGACCTAAGAGCAGCTAATAAAATTAAGGAAGCAAACCTTGGCTTTAATGAGTCAAAGCTGATACTATTCACTAGAGAGCTGAAGCTGCTAGGGCACAATATCTCATCAGAAGGAAAACACACTGACCCCTCCAAGGTGGAAGCCATTTCTACATGGCCCATCCTAAACAATGCAGCTGAACTCCTTAGCTTTATGGGAACTGTCAACTACTACTGGGCCTTTATTCCAAACTTTAGCAAGATAGCTGCTCCATTGTATCGACTCCAGAAGAAGGGAAACCCTTGGGACTTCAGTAATGCTGCCCACCAAAGTTTTGTCAGCTTGAGAAATGCATTAGTTCAAGCTCCCATCCTGAGCTTCCCCAACTTTGATGAAGAATTTCAGGTGTTCACAGATGCCAGTAATTCAGCCATTGGGGCTGCACTTACACAGCTATGAGAAACAAGTACCTACCTGTCAAATTCATTTCCAAGAATTTTGCCCCAGCGGAATACAACTACTCACCATATGAGAAAGAGGTTCTGGCTGTGGTGTTCGCTCTCCATAGATTCTGATATTATCTGTTGGACCGGCAGGTCACAGTATTCACTGACAACTCAGAAGTAAGTTTTCTGCTAAATAATCCCATCCCAATTGAGTTCAGGGTATTCTGGAAATATGAGCTAATGGAGTTGATTTAACATTCATGCACCTCCCTGGATGGCTCAATGCAGTAGCAGATGGGTTATCACAAATTCACAATAACCTGGTGGGACCAGCAATCTTCCATATTGGGGAGATCAATCTTGAGAGTGATCTCCTGCAGATATGGAAGTTTTTAGAAGATTTTGAAGAGCCAATTGATGTTAAGGATATACCATCACTTAAGAAACGTTGTTTAAAATTTCTAACATTTGAAGGGCACCTGTATGTACATATCAAAGGATCAGAGGCCCAGGTGGTTCCAAGGAACTAATGCATGCATTGGATGAAGGAGGCCCATAATGACGCTGGTCAATTTGGAGTACAAGCCACCTGGTTGAGACTCTTTGCTGTATAATGGTGGCTAAATCCCTACACTGAAGTCAGTAAAAATGTATTCACATGACATGCCTGCCAAATCTTTGCAAGTCGCCAGGCGCCCAGAAACCCCTGAACTCTATATCAACACCTGGACTATTTGAGATGTAAGGCCTTGCCTTTATGGGACCTTTAAGAGTTGCCACTGATGGATCAAAGTATATTCTAGTAGCCACCAAATACTTCAGCTGTTAGCCTGTTGATAAAGCAGTTACCTGAGCTGATGCAGCCACCACAGCCCAGTTCCTATATGAAGAGATATTTACTATCTATGGACCACCTTACCTTATCCTGACTGACTGGGGGTCACATTTCAATAATAAATTAATTGAGGAAATGTTGGCACAGGTATGAACTCATCACTCCATGACAACAGCATACAACCCTCAATGTAATAGCCTAATGAAATGGATGAATCAAACACTGATAAATGCCCTGGAACAGAGCATCACAGACAACCTTGATAAATGGCCTGAACGCTTGCCCACCATCCTTTGGGCATACTAAATTAAAATCCATAGTACTACCAAGCGTACGCCATATGAACTACTTTTTGGAATAAAGTTCCAGCCTAACCCACTGGCCAAGCAACTCAGCAACTATTTCCTATCAACTTACCACTTAAAACAGTCTGATGTGGAGAAACTGGTACAGGATCATACCCATTGAATGAAGACCAACTATGACAACCACCTCAAAACCCTCTAGGTTTTTACAGTAGAAGACCTAGCCCCCCTGTATCAAAATAAACTTATAAACCCCCACTCTAAGAAAACTCACCCACATTTCAAAGGGCCATTTAGAGTTACCAAAGTACTCCCCTATAGAAACTACAACCTAGAAACCCCTAACAGAGTGCCATATTAGTCAACCATCAATGGCAACCATCTTAAATATTATCAGTAAAAATGAATAGGGGAGTATCAAATGGATTAATAATTCCATTATAATCCACTGAAATGGCCATTCCCCATTCAATGAATAATCATTTTTTATCTTGATTTCAGTTGATTCTCCTAGAACATTCTAGGTACTGTAATATCTCTAGAAACAGGTATACTTGCTTCAATTCTATCACAATAAATCATAAGATTATAAAGTTTAACTTCCTGTTGTGTTTCTTATTTTCAGTTTTAAGAAATATCCTTCCCTTGGCATTTTAAGTCATAAACACCCAGGATGACTGATGACAACTGCCAAATTAATGATCCTGAAAACCCTGAGAGTTACGCTCTGCCACTTGTTGGGAATACATCAGAATCCTCTAGTTCCCTGACAATATAAAATTATCAACTACTCAGCCAAACCCAATTAAATCTATTGAAATAACTAAAACATCAATCATTTACCTGAAACCATTGAGCCCATCAAAATAAACTTAAATCCATCAACCACCACCCAGCCAAAACCAATTGTTTAACTTTTAAATCAACCCAAGCCCGCCAACCGCTTGCCAATACCATTTAAACTATCGAATTAACCCAAATATCAAACTTCTCAGCCATAACAATATACCAATTTTCATTAAAAACATATAAAATTTTTACTCCTTACATATAAAACTTTTTATTTTATTATGAAAATTAAAAATTAGGCTTTGAGGTGCACATGGACCCCCTCCTGTCCACCTATAGCCAAATTTGTAAAGCTCTACATGCTGTAGTTTTGGCAGGGCATCGCGCACGCACACATACACACTTGCTTTTTACACACTTTTCTTAACTCACTTTCACATCTGTCTGTAATCAAGTATTACAAGCTCTATTTCAGATACTTATTGTCAATAAAAAAATCTTAATCTTTGCACAGACGTTTATCTTGGATGACAATACAATAATGCATCAAAAAATTTAATTTTCATGTTCAAAATAAAAAGTTTTATATGTAAGAAGTGAAAATCCTATATATTTTCGATGGTAGTCAGTATATAGTTACGGCTGAGCAGTTTGATATTCGGTTGATTCAAAAGTTTCAAATTTACCTTCCAGACTAGCTAAAGCTTTGAAATTTGGCACATTTATGTATCTCCGATGACAATACAATATTCCATTAAAAATTATGGAAAGTGTGACTTTTGCAAAATGAAAACATTTTTAAAATGTTTACCATTTTTCTATTATATTATTATCATAGATTCATAATGTTTTGATTTTTTCATACTTTTTAGCAGCTTTTTTAAAGGAAGTTCTTTTTTATAAAGATTATGGGAAGCCATCGTTTATAATGGTGTCTTAAATTTTAAGTTTACACCACAGAGCGCTGATTAGCGTCGTTAATTGAACTTAAAACGAACAATTTATTTTCTTCTGGAATTGATCTGTATGTTTTGTGCAGAATCCAAATACCAGACTGATACTGAGGTAAAGACCTATTCTATTTAATACGCTTTGAACAATTATCTGATTTATTCAAAATCTTGATTTGAGCAAAGCGGATCTTCTCTAAAATGTTATAAAGTTTTAAAATATACCAAACCGACCATTTCTTTTTACTAAAAGGTTGCTTTTACTATCTCGGATCATTAAAAAGCTTTGCTTGGAACTAATTGGTCCTAAAGGTTCAGTCAAGTTTCTCCCAATCCTTATGCAAAGCTTTTTGCGCTAGAAGGTTGTGAAAATAAAGTAAATTCCGGAAGATAAAGAGCTTGATAGTTCATTTGTTTACCAATTTCCTATAATTTTTTGTTTAATAAAAAGCAAAAGGTATTACTAAAGATACCAGGAAAACTTTATTCTTAGCTAACTTAGACCGCATGAATATCCACTTCGTAACAACTTGTTTGGAGCTTGATGTTACGTTTGAACTAGAACATGGCACCTGGTGCCATGCATTACTGCAAGTTTTCGAATTAACTGGTATATAAATTTCGAACTGGGGGTCCCTTAGTATTATGAAGTACTTATTAGTTTTATTGCTAGCTTTCTTAAGAGGAGCGGAAGCGTTTAATGAGGTTGCATTTTGCAAAGGATTCTCTTTGCAAGATATGACCATCCCTTCGGTTCGAGGGTGGTACTCCAAGGGCTATTCGTTTGGAACTCTGGCCAGATGTTATCAGAATCTCACTTATACCGTGGCTGCATTAACCGGGTACAACATTGAGTTTGCGCTTCAAGATCTGAAAAAGCCTGTAAATCCGGATAGCAAGCATATACTATATGGTGTACCCATTATACTTGAATACGGGTTAAGCCATTTGGAAGGTATATTTGAGGAAACGGGGGCCGTAGTTATTGGAAAGGCTTGGCACCGGCAGGATTGGAGGTAAATAATAAAGTCGAGGTGCTGAACGTTATAGTCATCCTTCTGAAGCCGCAGCAGGCTTAAAATATGGGATCGGGATCCTTGCGGTGACTGATGGGCAAGGGGAAGGACTATTTGCATCCAGTACACGTTATGGACTGGTGGGGATGTCAACTGGAGCTTTAGGCTTAAAAATTTATACGGACTCAAGCGTACAGTTCTCTATCCTAGCCAAAACTATTTCTGATATGCTTGAATTTTTCCTTGCACTCATGCTAACTAACTATATCGAATTAATTACTTGGCACGAGAAATTCTTACAAGTAATGTTATGACATATCCATTCTTTGACATCTTAGGGGGTGGTTGTAAATTTCGCCTTCCCTATGGAAGCTTTGCCAAGGTCTAAGGAAATAGCTTTGAGGATGAAAAGCAAGGGCGTGAAGGTATTCTTTAACCATTTGATAAATCGGCACATTCAAAATTTAATTGAGGTTCCGTTATCAAAGCTTTTACAAAATTCGGTTAACATGTCAAGCATAAAGGATAGAGACCCTATCACCAAGTTGCTTAATACTTACAATGCCCGCATTCTTCTACTGCCACCAACGCTGAACCATGACTATATAAGGGCAGCTGCAAGTTATAACTATCCTCATATTATACTACCACATAAGCCACCCATCATCTTAATTGGAGACTATGGCTCTGAGCTACTTCTGTTACATTTGTCTCGCCTCTGCTAGCTTCTTTATGGGCTGTCAGTAAATTGATTAAATTACTTAAAGTTTAGCTTTCTATAATATTTTCTATAAGGTTAAGCCAATCAGTAATCAACAATTCTTTTCCTTGCGTATTTCTAATCTGAGATACTTATGAGCAATCCCAGTTTGTACAAGGAAAATAGAAATATACTAGTTTAAATTATTCTTGTAATATTATAAGGCAATTGAATCAAGGGTAGAGAGGGTAGATCATAATTAGGTTGTAAATAGTACTATCGGAGTTACCCAGCGTTGCTCGGGTTTATTTATCAGTCGATTTGAACTGATTAAATTAGGTTTTATATTATATATGACACGAAACCGCTCACTCATTACGATTGAACATAATCTGATTAATCACCAACCGCTTACCCAATACAGTTGAACTTATCAAATCAATCAAAAACCACCAATCATTTAGCCAACCCCAAATGAATTTATCAAATTACTCTAATACCATCAAACTATTGACAAAGCCAAAGAACCTATTGGATTAACCAAAACCTATCAACCACTTGGCTAAGACCAATTGAATATAAGAAACAACTAAATTTTACCAAAACCTTGCCCAAACAAAATTAAGCTTTATCAATTTAACCAAAATTCACCAACACTTGGCTAGATTCAATTTAAATATTTATAAATAACTTACTACCAACCACTTACCTAAAACTATTGGATCTATCAAATTGACCAAAAAACGCTGACCACTCAGCCAATTAAAATTAGACATATAATAAAAACCACCAAACTGCTAACCAAAACATCTTTATATTTAAAAAACATTATGTGTAAATATGACATATCGAGGGAGGATACCCCAGTGGTAGAGTATGGACCCTCTACCACTGCCTCCCAGTTCGATCCCGGTAATGGACTTTGGGTAGGGGACGATTTTGACTGTGTTGGTTTGCGCGCCAATGCCCCGAACCGAGATAGCGAATAGCAAAGGCGGTCCATGGAGTTCCTGGCCTATCATACGCCGCGCATGGAGGTTTTCCGGGTTTTATCCTCCTTTCCCATTTCCCATTTTCTTCACTTCCCTAATCGGTGCGGTATCGTCCCAGGTCGGCCCACCTCGAATAAAATTTAAAATTTAAATGTGACATATCATCTTTTAAACTACTAAACAAAATTTAACCTAACTTGGCGCATTTATTTTAAAAAAAGGGAAACAACTTAAACAGGTATTTTAAAGTTATAATAAGAAAAATCAAAATAAAGTAGTTATTTTTAAAAATAAATGGATGATAAATAGTTAAGCTAACATATCCTTTTGGGTAAAATATGGTTATAACTGGGTTGGTGTTGCATACCAATACCCTAAACCAAAATAGCAAATAGCTAAGTGGTCCATGGAGCTCCTGGCCTATCAGAGCACTGCGCATGGAGGTTTTCCAGGTTTTATCCTCCTTTCCCAATAATTCAATTCCCCATTAATCAATTGGTGTGATATTTTCCCCAGGTTGGCCCACATCAAATAAATTTAATATATAATATATATAATCTAACATATCCTAAGGTATAAGTACTTAATTGAACTTGATTGAAAATTACTTAAAAATACAGAACTTACCATCTTATTGTCCAAAGCAAAACCAAAGTAAATGCAGATATATAATAACTTTAAATAAATTGATAACTAAGTCGACTCATCATTTTTTTAGGTTTACTTACACTTGCAATATCAGCTTTAACTATATAAATAGTTTAAATGATAAAAAGTGATTAACTAAGTGACTGCGCTAGGATTCGAACAACTGACTTTATAATATTAACCCTTTGCACTCCGCTGTCCCCTCTCAGGGGACATCGTAATTCTAGTATATCACTCGGCTGTCCCCTCTCAGGGGACATTAAAGTTTAATTCCCCATAATCACTAATAAACTTTAATGTCCCCTGAGAGGGGAGTGATATGCTAGAATTACGATGTCCCCTGAGAGGGGACAGTGGAGTGCAAAGGGTTAAGTAGAGTCAAAAGCTGAGCTGATTATGCTAGAGAAAGTAGTTGTAAAATCAATTGGGTTTTTGATTTTAAAGTTTTGATTTAAATTAACTTGCTAATTAGCCAAATGACCACTAACAACTTAACAAAACCATATAAAAAATAAGTCAAACATATACCAAACTGCTCAGCCGTAACAATATAGTGAATACCATCAAAAACATATAGGATTTTCACTTCTTGTATATAAAACTTTTTATCTTACTATGAAAATAATAATTTTTAAAATCTATAAACCCTCTACATGAAAAAATACTTATATGTGCCAACTTTCATGGTGATCAGTCAAACGGTGTCAGAGTCTATAAATCTCAGATATATATACCAACATCCATTTTTAACCAACTTTGAAAAAAAAATTGAGAAAAAAGAACCTCCTTTAAAAAAGCTCTAAAAAGTATGAAATAATTAATAAATTATGCCTCCTCAATAAAACCCTTTTTGAAGTTGGCGCCAGATTTTAAAATGA